>SKCR01053926.1:0-53173 GCA_019454045.1 Zanthoxylum bungeanum | reverse complement strand
TATGACAATCCCATAGGGTTATCACCTAATATGTAATCAACCTGTTTCTTAGCTTGCAACCGAAGCGAAGCTGGGGTAACAAAAAGGTTACCACAATTAACAGATTGTGAAGTTTTGGCTAAGTAATTTGCATAAACCAGAAGCAAAAATGAAATTGTTGTGGCATGTTGCAGATTGCTGCCTCCAGGCTTGTAAATTAGGCCACCTGGAGTGTAATCAATGTGGGACGATGATGATTCGGGAATTAACGTGCACATGAAGCTATCTGCTGAGGCTTTATATGATTGCAAAGTGTACATGTTTCCTTCTAGGACTTCCTATAACAAGAAAAATCATCCAAAATTAAACCTTTTAATGAATCAAACATGATATCTAGAAAGTAACTATCTGACCTTGGAGACTAGAACATTTATGCCGGCATGCTTATTGTCCCACCCAAATTCATTAATATTTTCATCAGCACCAAGTGTTTTGCCATTCATTTCAATGTAATTAAGGTAAGTATCATCCTGAGAAGCTCTTCTTAGCCAAGCGGCTCCCCAGAGCAATTCGTCCTGCAGAGCCCATTACAAAAATTAGACTTTATATTAATTAACAAAGATTACATTAATTAACAAAGAGACGTATAATCCATACAGACTTGGTATCCATCAAAGTCACAGTAAAATGGGCAGGCACCATCTCTGATATTAGAGTTGTCACTGTAAGCTCCTCTGTAGCTGTCTGCATATTGAAACGCCTTGATTGCATTTCTAAGCAAGGTTTCTGCATATCCCGGGTCCGACGACCGGAACGCCATGGATGCAGCTGATAGAGCTGCTGCGGTCTCACCAGCTACATCAGAAGCTGCATTTGGTGCATCAACGGCGTACACAGTCCTAGTTGTGTCCATATCCTCTGGTCTCTCCCAACAATTATGATCAATATTAGGATCCCCCACCTAAACATTAATTACATTAATCAATTAGTCACAGTGGTTAAAAGTATCAAACCAAATAAATATAAATCATATCATGATACAGACAACATGTAGACCCCATGTAGCTCACAAACTTCAAAGTAAATATATATATATATATATATAGTCAAAGGTTAAGTACGAAAAATAGAAAATGGTCCAATCTCACACAGTCGCATGCTTTACCAAATCGATAGTACTCAATTTTTGGGAAATTTACTGAAATGGTCATAATTTCTCTTATCACAATACAAAACTAATTCCGGATCTGAATATTAGAGGGGGTAATAAGGAAGGGTATTTTAGTCTAAAACAAGTCATTTTTACCTGTGAACATTTTAAGTTTGACTAATTTTGGAAACAGGAAAAAAAATATTAATGGATATTTTGGTAAATTTTACTAAAAGTTTATCTTCTAATTTTTTTCATAAATATTTATTTAAAATATAAGAGTAAGTAAAGCAAATTTTTTTTTTTTTTAATTCCGACAAAAACAAGAATGAAAAAGGAATTTGAATCCAAATTGTATGGAACTTCTTATAATCTTCTTCTAATAAATATCAATTGTGCAGTTTCTCAATCTACTCTCTAATATGAGCCATCTTCTCAATAAGAAGAAATTAAAATTTAATTATATATAATTTGTAATCACATAACTACCCATATTAACCTGTAAGAACTCAACATGAATCTCAATTCAACATCTAATATTAGTCCTTTAAAAAGACCCAAGGTGACCCGTGGCCGTGGGGGCCAAATGGACAATAAACGACAGCCCCGGGACACCGAAAAGTTTATAGCAACCACCACCACCACCTCACTTTTAATACTTACTCGAAGATAAGTTCAGCTACGACAGATGAAATACCGAAACTACCCTTACTATCTCACGAGCGTTACAAAACAGCCCAAAAATGTGATTTTTTTCCCCTGGCGGTAAGCGTAAGTGACTGACCTGAACAAAAATCCGGTTAGACTGAGAAACGGTCTTGAGGAGATAATCAGTTGCCCAACGGATAGCGACTAAAGAATTTCTGAAATCACTGGAAGGCATTGAGTCGCCGAATTCAATAACACTCCATGATAAAAGAGTGGTGGTGAAAGCCATGGGGAAATTGAACTTGACATTATCACCGGCGTCGTAGTAGCCGCCGACCAGGTCGGTGTTATACATCCAGCCATCGCTTAAACCAGAATTGGCCCGCCATTTTAAGCGTTGGTCTTGCGGTAAGTAACCGGACCGTTGGCCTTCGAAGAAGAGAATTGACTTTGACAATGCATCGCCATAGTCGTGGCAGCTAGCAGAAACTATGAGCAGTGCTGCTTTGAGAAGAAATAATGGAGCGAGCTTCATGGTGTGTGGATGAGTGATTGGTTTTATTTTTATTTGTTGGTTTGGAGGCAAAACGGTGGCGTCACGAGTGGATGGTGAAGGGAGAGGGATGGTAACGCCGACACTTAAATAATAGAAACTTGTGTCGTGTCAGTTAAAAGTTCACATGCAACCACAACAAATGTGAGTGTCGATGCACAAGTACTAATATGACAAAAATGTATTGCTTTTGTGGTGGGGCCACTTTCGGGAAATGGGTGATTAAAGAAAAAGTGAAGAGTCTGAGAAATACTGTGCGGTCTGCGAAGTTTCTTTTTTTTTTTTTTTTTTTTAATTTGAAGATTGTGGGAGTGCCGGACTAGAGTGGGCAGTTGGGATTGGGGGATACTCTCAACTAGATTAGAAATTTGCTTTTCCCCCTCCTCTTCCTCTCCAAAATTACATAAATATCTATTTTTTGTAAAAATAATTATCCCATATCCCAAATCAATTTATATATATATAATAAAAATATATATTAATTTACAAATATCATACATACTTATTTTATTTTATTAATTAAATATTTTAATTTTATAATTTTATTAATTTTTTATTTTTTTACTCTTTATATATCTATTATTTTTTATTTGTTTAATAAATATTATAAATTCTTATTTATTATTATTTATTTTGTGTTCATTTATTCACTTAATATTTTTGATTATTTTTTAATTTATTTAACAATACTTATGTATAATAAAAATATTCTCATGTATATAAGATAAGTGTAGTTTTTTATATTATTACTTGTACTATTCTTTTTTCTAATTTACATGGAAATATTTTTATTATACATAAGTAGTGTTAAATAAATTAAAAATAATAGATATATAAAGAGTAAACAAAAATTTAATTTAACAAAAATTTAATTTATAAAATAAATATATTTAATAAAAAATAACTAAATAATTAATCTCTTTAACAAAATATGCAGTGCTAACTTGTACTATTCTTTTAAAATATACTTTTCTAATATACATGAGAATATTTTTATTATACATAAGTAGTGTTAAATAAATTAAAAAGGACTCACAAAAATTAAATGAATAAATGAACACAAAATAAATAATAATAATAAATATGAAATTTGTAATATTTATTAAACAAATTAAAAATAATAAATATATAAAGAGTAAAAAATTATAAATTTAATAAAAAAATAATTTATAAAATAAAGATATTTAATTAATAAAAGAACAAAATAATTCTTTAACAAAATACATATAAATACTTGTAAATGGATAATTTTAAGAAGAATGATATTTTTGTAATTGATTGGGGGATAAGAGGGGGAATTTTGTCGGGGGAGGTAGGAAAAGCACTGCCCACTAGATTATTAGTAATTCTTTGGGTATTTGGTTGTTATATTAGTGATATTATGTCCCCAAGAGACGTAGCTAGGGGTGAGCAAAATCGATTTCGGTTCCGGTTCCGCATAGAACCGGAACCTAACCGGAAAAATTCGGTTCCGCACTAAGTGGAACCGGAACCTACCTAATTAAACAGGGTACCCTATTATTCGGTTCCAATCCGGTTCCGGTCCGGTTCTGAATTACCCTATTTTAAAATATTTTAATGAAAACTACATTCCGATACGAGTCTGTAGGAAAAAACGGGGACCAAATCGAAGTACGGAAGCTCAAGAACGAAAGGTTATACAATAGCCCACTATTTTCTTTCAAAATATTTGATTATTGATATCATTAGTTATATATAGATTTTCATTATACTTATGTTAGACTTACTAAGAATGCTAATTCGTCAAGCTTTAAGCAAAGATAATGCACCAAGATTTCAAACTCTCTGCATTTTATAGTCGGGATGAGGCAGTGGACAAAATGATCTTCACGAAAATTATACATTAATGCTCCTAAGAGAGGCAGAAACTTTTGTAGGAATATCTGATGCAGAACTCCTACCCAGCCAATGAAGCATTAATAGCACAAGCAGAAATTTCATTCAACTATCAGCCAAATTATACCAAAAATCAATAATCATGAACCATAAGGCTAAAATGTGATCCTACGTATAGAAGTCCAGTGTATGATTAAACCTTCCTGGAATTGTAAATGTATTTTATGTATCATCTGAAAAGGGTGTCGAACGATATAAAAGAAACAGTAATTCTGGCAAAGGATCAACTTGAAGTTTACAAGTCCATGTAAATGACGATGAAAAGAAACCATTTCTTAAAAAAAATAAAAAAATCAAGTGAACAAAATGAAATTTCCAATAAAATGCCGCCTACAACCTAAAGAAGTATTTCCATGAGCATCCCTAAGACATGCGATAAAAGAAGATTTAAACTTTGAACCAAAGACCCAACTTTACAGCTTCAAAATCAAGGGTCACTTGCAAAGCAATGTCAGTATAATAGAAAGGTGAGACTAAAATCAATTCAATCCAATAAACCGATTCAACCAAATGTTTAAAATTTATGTTCATATAAACCGGAACCTACCCGGATAAAATTGGTTCCTTCATATTTGGAACCGGAACCGGTTGAACCGGAACCTACCCGATTACAACCGGTTCCGGTTCCAAATCCGGAAAATCGGTCCGGTTCCGGGTAGAACCGGAACCAATGCTCACCCCTAGACGCAGCCCAGCGATTGAAGACAAGGTCCCAAGTTTGAATCCTAGGTAGAGCCCTTGTAAGAGCTTGGGATAACATCAGTTTACCCACGTATCCATATCGGGATCCAATGACCCTGGTATGGAGGACATGAGATTTCCCTGATATTTAAAAAAAATGATATTATTATTATATAGTAAAATTTTTCTTAAGTTGGATAGATAAATTATGATCATAATCGATTGTTTATAAATTATTTTGAAAATAAAATAAATATATAGTGAAATAAAGATTTAAGAAAATATATATTAAGGTTTTATAAATATATAATAGTAAAATGTTAAATCTTTATATTTATTGTATCAATTTATTATTTCCTAATTTTTGAAGTAACGTTATGATAATAATCCTTCAGTTTTTTTAATTATAGTTGCTATATGTTATGTAAGGATGGGAAGACTAAAGCTGATATGAAATGAAATCACAAGGAGAGAGTTACAGACTATCGAGTTTAATAAGACAACGATTTAAAATAGAATATAATGATATCAAAATATCTCCCCATTTAGTCCGAAAAATACTTTATTTAATTTAATTTATGGGTCTCACACCATATATTGATTTTAATGATAACAAACTATGTATTAAGGGCATAATGATAAATGCATTTTTTTCAAGTATCTCATTGATATCAAACAACAAAAAGAAACTCGAGATCAATGGAAATCAAGTGAAGCTCAATATACCTCTTTATGTTTTTGTAATGAATGATTAGAATCAAATTATGTAGGATAAGAATTTAAGAGCTCAAATCATTTTTACATGTATATATCTTACAAAATTGTATGTTTTCATCAAATGATGAAAACTTATTTCAATCTTAAATATCAAAATTATTTTCAAGTTTTTCGATATTAAAAGAATCATTTGATTTTGAAGAAAATGTCATTATTTGATTTCAAAATAATTAGGTTTAAGTTATATCTTTCGATTTTGAAATGGGGACTAAAATATAAGAATTTCCTATGGGTGTTCATATCCACGTTTAAACCTTGGCAGAAAACTTCCAATTGAAAACCACCATAATCGGTGAACCGATTAAACAAATTGATTGACCGATTGTCTCAATTGGTCGACTGATAACAAAGTTTGGACGTCTGAACTTTGCTAACTTTTTATTGTTACTCTCAACGATCACATGCCACCCCAACACCAGACGTTTGGTCCATCGATGTAATATCCTAAATATTTTTCGGAATGGTTCCGAAAGATTTTCGAATTGAATTTAGAATCTGAAACCAAATAATATTCAGAAATAAGACTTTATGTGTTGGGAAATAGAACAAAATATTTGAAAGTGAAGTTTCGTCGGGTTGGAAAACTCATGGTTTCGAGAATCAGTTACGCGATTCCTATTTATATTATAATACGCGTAAAAGTTTCTTGTTTTGACTATAACAATATCAAACAAACTCCAATTAAGCTGATTATTGAACCATCAGACTCTTTTTTCTGAGACGAACAACTTTCGTGTTGAGCAATTTTCGAAATTTACATCAGAAGAGCTTTAAGAATATGAATTTCCGAGGAAGCCCCATGATAGGGGCCAGATTACAAATTCACGGGGGCCTGAATATAAATTTTTAAAACTTCTTTATAAATACCCATAGTTTCCCTTGATTTCCAAAATGGCATAACTTCTCAAACTATTCTACCCAACCCCATGTCCCCAAATCAATGCTAAGTTTGACCTGGTTGTGCCAGCGGCCTACCGGCCACCGCCGGCCGGCGTGACCAGCAAGGGGGGTGCGTCAGCCACCCCTCAACCTGGTGGTGGCCAGTGGGAGCCCCTAAAACGAAAGTAATAGGTGCGAAAATTGGTTTGTTGATCCCGGCTCATCATTTCGTTTCCCCACCTGAACCACTCGCCAAATAGAAGCTCTCGGATGTTGGGTTTTCTAGGTCAAACCAAGATCAATTAAGCAATGAAATGTGCGAATACAACAAAGTAAAGTAGCGGAAATACTCACTTTGATCGGCTTTTGGATGCGATGAACACAAAAAAAATTATGCTCCAAGCTTTTTCTCCTTGTGTGATTCGGCCAAGCTCATTTGCTTTGATCTTCAAGCTCCAAGCTTTGTGAATGATTCCATGCTCATAGATGGGTTTCCCTATTACCTTTGAATGACTCCTTGGATGTGCTAGCATTTTTGATTTTGAAGCAAAATCAAGAAACAATGAGCCCTAGGCTCACGACAAATTGAGAGAAAAATGGAGAAGGTCATTCGGCCATGGAGGAATGAGAGAGAGAGAGAAGATTGTGTTGTGTGTTTTGATTTCAAAAATCAAAATACCATTTACCATTTTCCAAAAAATGGTACAAGGCATTAATGCCTCCAACAACTCACATCAATCAAAGAGTGACAAGATGTCAATCACCTGAGTGGCTAATGATGTGACGAGTGGGCTCCACTTGATTAAAAATCCGAGTGGGCCCGCAACACATCCCGGGCTCGGGTTCGCTAATTCTGAATTAACGAATTTTCCGTTGCGACGTAATTAAATCAAATTTAATCAAATAATTATATCTAGCAAAATTACTATTCACGTCGCTAGCGAATTAATTCTAAATTAATTCGTTCGCCCGAATTAAAATCTAATTTTAATTCCGCGTCGAAATCTAATTTCGTATAATATATCGAATATATTATTTTATCGATTAATTCCAAATTAATCGTTCTCTCTCTTTAAATAGTATTTTATCCCAGAAAAATATCTCCGTAATTAATCCTAGATTAATTTTCTCTCTTATAATTAATCCCTGATTAATTATATCCGAGTCATACGTCATTGGTGAATCTTCGGGAAGCGACCCATGAGATCCCTGGATATGTTGGCAGTAAATCCGGTCGTCGGACTATCCGAACACGTACAAACCTAGTACTACGTTTCTACCGATTTACAAGATATGGTTGGCTTCTAACAAAGCACCGTGCCTACCCAATTCTCCAGAAATATTCTTAAATGAATATATAATCTGTATCAGGCGTAGTATACGTAGTATTGCGTATTGCGATCCAGTATCTGATGTCACATGCTAGACCTGGGGCTGGAATTGTGTCTGCCCCGTACGAAGCATATGTCGGATCTCTGGTAACTAGTCTCTATAATCGGATAAGCATGACCTAGTCATATTATCCCGATGACTGCAGTATATAAGAGTACTAGTTTCGTATCCTACGTGACTGTCATCTCCATAGTACTGAAGTGATACTTCCATCTTGACATCACACCCAATACACTACGATTCTCAGTATATCCAGAAGAGGCGTTCACAGAACCTGTTAAAGCCCCGGACGACCAAAACCAAAGTATACTGATTGTCGCAAGTATTAGCGATGCAAGTCTCAGGTTAAGACCAAATACACCTACCCTGATTCGGACTCCTATAGACACATAGTAATACTACAAATGAGATTCTGAGGGGTCTATCCAGAGCGAAGCTGTTTCCGTACCATCGGTAAACACAACCTCATATCACACTTGCATAAGTATCCAATACATAAATATATGAGAACTATGCTGTTATGCTCCCACAACGCGCACAAGTGCAATACTAGTCTATTCCGCATTATCGATGTCCAATCTCGATAATACTACGACTAGGGATATTTTAATGATTAAACCTTAGTGGATTAATATTGTCTCATATCTTATTAATCCGGAACTAATCATATGGACTTTTATCATTTATATATCCCGGTAATCCAATCACAAATGATAAAAGAGCAATTTTCTTTGTCACATATTTAATTTGTACAACAACATCATGTTACGTACAAATAGTGATGCTATGGGTCATAATTGTCCAACAATCTCCCACTTGGCCTATAGCCAATCACTCAAGTGTCCTACACTTGAACTATGTACGAGTCGCTCAAACTTCTGCTGAGAAACTGCTTTCATCAGCGGATTTGCAATGTTATCATCTGATGCGATTTATTCGATCATCACATCGCCACGATGTATGTTCCGACGAATCAGATGAAATGATTGAAGTATATATTTGGATCGTTGATGAGACCATTAATTCTTTAGCTTGTGCTGTATCCTAGCTTAGCCGCTAACAGAACTACAACTAATCTAATTAGGATTATTATATATCCAAATCGCTTCTATTGCTGCCTCATCTGCAGCAATATTCTGCTTTTGTTGTTTATTTGGCAACAGTATCTTGCTTGGAAGATTTCCAGCTCACTGTTCTGTTATTCAAACTATATAGTACCCTTATTCGACTTATAGTCATTTTTGTCGGTTTGGAAACTTGCAACAGTGAACCAAGTCACTTCAAGTTCTCATTCTCCATAGCTTAAGAAAGCATCCTTAGTTCCTCTAAGATACTTAAGGATGTTCTTAACATCAATCCAGTGACTATCACTAGGATTGGCCTGATTGTGACTCCATATGCTCAAAGCATATGAGACACCAGGTCGCGTACATTTATTTCAATGTACGAGTTCTCGGAGAGTGCCAACAACTTTTAGATCTATCCCAGTAGATCCTTATTCCTATAATAAATGTTGTCTCTCCCTAGTATTCTACGGAGAATTTTTCATGAAAGCCAAGCTTTTACCGATTGTTTTATGGGATTGTCATTTCCAAGAAATGACATATCATCATTATTTAGGACAGTCACTGTTAGTGCGCTCCCACTAACCTCCTTATATACACAAGAATCATTTTCGTTTTGAATTAAATCATATACCATTATGATTACATCAAAACGATAGTTCCAAGAACACAATGCTTACTTCAATCCATAAATGGATCGATTTAACTTGCAAACCTTGTTTGCTTGTTTTGGTATGACAAAACCGTCAGGATGTTGTAAACATCCTCCAAAAGGTTTTCTTTTAAGGAAAACGATTTTGACGTCCAGCTGCCATATTTCGGGAATGAAACATGCAGCATTAGCAAGCATTATCCAAATGGATTTAACCATGGCAACGAGTAAAAGGTTTCATCGTAATCGACACAATGTTGATAACGATACCTTTTTCGCTACAAGCCTAGCTTTGTACGTTGGTGTGTTGCAATCCATGTATGTCTTCCTTGAAGACTTATATAGTATCAATAGGCACAATGCCTTCCGGTACATAAACTAGTGTCCAAACTTAGTTGGTATACATGGAATCCATTTCGGACATCATGACACTTTTCCATAATAGGGAGTCGATACCTTGTATCACTTCCTCATACGTAGTTGGTTTGTCTTCCTCAATAAGATTGACATCTTCATGAGGTGAGATCAGAAACCCATACCTCCCAGGTTGTTTTCTGACTCTCTCCGACTTATGCGGTTCTTGTGTATTCAAAGATTATTGGTAGAGTTTCATCCTTGATGAACTGTTTGTGTTCCATTAAGGATTCGGTGCCTAGAATAGTATTACTCTGATTTTCATCGAGTTTTACTTTCCTCCCACTTACCACTGCATATAGGTATTCCTCTTAGGAAAACCGCATGGAGAACACCAATTACATTGTTCTCTTGTAGGTTGTATAAGTACTATACTTTGGTTTCCCTAGGATAACCCATAAATTAGGCACTTATCTGATTTGGGTTCTTGTTTGGTATCATCCAAACATATGCCCGACATTCCCAAATCTTTAGGAATGAGAAAACCCAGTTTCTTTCCTGTTCATATCTAATATGAAGTCTGTCAAACAAATTTTTCATGGAACCTTATTCAAAATAAGTGTTGCACTGTTAAATGCGTATCCCTAGAAGGAAAATGGTAGCTCAGAGCGACTCATAATTAACCTTACTATGTCCAACAAGGTTTGGTTTCTCCGTTTGGACACACCGCTCAATTGAGGTGTTCCGGGAGGAGTCCATATTGAAAGAATACTATACTCTTTCAAGTAATTGAGAAACTTATTGCTTAAGTATTTTCATCACAGTCCAATCGTGATGTTTTAATACTTTTGCCGATCTGTTTTTATACTTTGTGTCGAAACTCTTTGAATTTATCAAAAGTTTCCGATTTATGTTTCATAAGAAACACATAACCATAACTCGATGCCACATCCGTAAAGGTTACGAAGTGTTCATATCCACCTTTAGCCTAGCTAGATATGAGCCCACTTATGTCACTATGAATGAGGGCTAACAGATTGGTGGCACTTGCACTTTTACCAAGTAAAAGGTGTTTTAGGCACTTTGCCTAATAAACTATATTCGTAGACATCATTTGAATAGAATCAAATTCGTCCTAGTATCCACTCTTCGAAAGTGTGGATATACGAGTCTTGTTTAATGTGTCCCAGACAACAATGCCATATATAAGTCTCAATTGATTAATTCAGTTTGAGCTATTTGTTTGTCATGTTATACGTTTGAGATTCATTTATATTCAAAATAGAAATACTGTTATTCACATCTAATGTGTTTATCTCAATATCATCTTTATATAATAAAACACTTATTGTTCTAGAATATAAAGGTATACCCGCAACGGGTTAAACTTAGATATAGAGATAATGTTTCTAGTCAAACTAGTTACATTATAACAGTTTCCTAATTAAGTACACACCCGAAGGGTAGTTCCTAAACTTAGGATTCTAAGGTTAAAAAGCGAATCTCGTCCCGTTTCCAACTCGCAGGCTGATCTCAATTGAAGCCAGTCTCCTACTAATCAGCAGATTCTACATATCAGTACATATCTATGTACCACATCTAGTATCAAAATCCAATTTTGAAACTAATAGTGAACATGTTTATGACTAGCATATTTGAAGCCGGAGCCTTGCCCCGTCTTCACTTCCTTCATGTCTGCCTTGTCCATACGGCAGTCACGCATCCAGTGACCCCGTTTGCCACAGTTTAGGCAGACATCTTGGGATATGTCCTTTGACTTCCTAGAAGATTGTGACGATTTTGCCTTTACCCATTTTAGAAGCTCTGGCTCTGCCTCCTTGAGCATAGCCATCAACTCTCCAAGAGTTTACTCTTGGTTCATAATGAACCTGCCCCAGCTTTTCGGTAGAGACTATAAGATCAAATCTTTGGTAGTCTCGGCTACGTAGGTAAATCCCAGCTAACCTAGCTGATCGATGTCAGCAATCATCTGCGACACCTAGTGCTCGACAGATGTACCCTCTGACATACGCGAGCGAAAGAGCTTCCTTTTGCAATTTGTACTTCTAAGATCTAAGAATAAATCTATGAAGATCCTTTAATTTCAACATCACGGTATAAGGATCTAATCCTTAATTCTGACGAAGAAATTAAAGTGTCATTGCATTAAGTATAAATGATTGAGCACTAAAGTTATCATCACATGAATCTTCCAAAGATCATGTTCTACTATTTGCTCAACTCCGGGCTTAGGCCCGAGATGTCATTCTATCAAATAAAGTAACTTCTCGGTTCCCAGGACTATCCTGAGGTTTTATTCCCAATCTGAAAATTAAAGCCGCTTAAAGACATTTTCACCTAGGATTATGTTTTAAACGCTAATCTATCAGTAATCTTGATTTCAATAGTCCAACTATCCAATCAACGATTTCAGGTACAATTAAATATAATGATTACTATAGTCTAACTATATAATCAATATAATTTGATTATTTAAATTCAAATATATTGATTACCATAATCCAATTATATAATCAACTATAATTTGAAGTAGTTTGAATACAGTTCAACTGTTAATTAAAACAACGATTAAATATTAGTCCAACTAATAAATATTTAATTAATGACGAAAAATTGAAATGAGCGCGTATTGGCAAGTATCTAAACGAAATTGCAAATTTAATACTTGCCTCCCACTATTTTTCGGCGAGCCTCTAACCATCTGTTGAGTACTCGGGAAACCTAGTTTCCTAGTGGGCTAGGATCCCGTTAAATAACACACAACCTTGACTTTGGCCAACAAGCTGTATGATATTTAACTTGGTTGATCTCTAAAATCAATTGGATCTCATCCAATTCCTAGATCCAGTAGGTGGACATGCAAGTCCGAAATATAATAATATATGCCAATATATCCAATATATTCCCTAACATTTTTCCTCTGAATCAACTAAGCCTTGGCTTTGGCACAACAAACTTAATGATTCCAGTTAAGCGGGACCCATTGACTTTGGAAAGCTTCGTAATCGATGTCGATGGACAAGAAGTGATCTTGACTTTGGCCAACAAATCACAACTTGGACAAGACATGTGATATGGAACAAAGCTTTCATGATTCAAACACATCCACGATGGACAAAGGTCTTGACTTTGGCCAACAAACCAGTGCCAATCTTGGATCTTGAGAATGAATCATTCAATGGAATGAAAACGCTTAATATTCATTGAGGGTTTTTCGCGTAATTGGTAACAATTTATTATCTTTGATTAGGTCTCATCATACACCCTTAAACATGCATTCTAAAAGCATAATAATGAGCGATAAATAAATTAATAATGATATGCGGATGGATATTTAAAACATTTTGTTCCTAGAACAAATCTCTCCATTTCCTCTCTCCCGCTAGCACAAATCTTACTTCTACCCAATTACATAAAACTTCTAAAGAAACCTCATTTACATTGAGGGGAATAGGTGAGAAGAGAAATACAAAGAGTCAAGAGGTAATAGGCTGGACACGCAGGTCTAATTTAATAAATTCTAAATTTATTACAATAATTTCCAAAATTGCCCTCACCCATCTAATATCCATCCGATATACATTATTCATACATCACATCCATGTATTCACACAAATCATGTTATCAATCAATCTAATCCAATTAATTAATCTTTGATTAGTGAGCATCCAATGTTCAAACAACGATTTGATTTGCGCGAGTCCAACTCGTTAAGAATAAGTACTCAAAGTACGAATTCTTGAATTATATCAAACTACAATATTAAATCCAATTTGATTTGTATTCAATACTAATTCTTTATTTAATTCCAAATTAAATAATTACACTTTATTAATGAGCCTTTGCGACTTAGATTCTAAATCTAATCTTTACGGGTCTCAAAGCCCAATTAACATCCAATGTCGTTTAATTAAAGTCCAATGGGCTTTCAATTAATTTCTTAAGGCATGGACTTTGGTAAATATGGGTCAAACCCAAATACCAAAGCCCAATTAAGGAATCACCTTAATTTGCCAAGAAACTAATTTAGGCCCATTAGGCCCAATTAAATATTAAAAGGTCCATTAGTTATATTTGGACTTAATGGAGTGGTTTAGGCCCAATTTGGATCCAATCCAATTGACCCAAACCAACTTGGCCCAACCAAGCCCATGAGGCCCAAATACAACATTAAAAGCCCAATTCCAAATTTAGCCCAATTAATCAAATTCTACAATTCTAAATTTCATAATTTAATTAATTAAAGTGTATTAAATCAATTAATTATCTAAATTAACATTTCCAAAATATCAATTTACTTAATTAATCATGCTAATCATCATCAACACATGTCCAACATTATTGAATCAAAAAATCATCTCATTTCATGCTATAATGCTCACGCCATTTTAGGGTTTTATAAATCCGATTTCGATTTTAATCCAATTAAATCCTAAATCAATTTATCCCATGTCTTTCAACTCATCCAATGATCAAAAGAACAAAAAATACCATGACATTAGGGCATCTATAACTCTCGGCCAAGCCTCAAAATTGGGGAAAATTTAATCCAATTCAATTTTCAACAAATTGATCATGCATAACTCTAAGTTATCATCATTCAAACATACTCAATCAATCAATTTTATCAAATCATGCTCAAATCAATTTTACCCAAATTTTATCATAAGAACCCTAATATTTTTCATGCTTAAATTAGGCTCTGATACCATTGTTGGGTTTTCTAGGTCAAACCAAGATCAATTAAGCAATGAAATGTGCGAATACAATAAAGTAAAGTAGGGGAAATACTCACTTTGATAAGCTTTTGGATGCGATGAACACAAAAAAAATTCTGCTCCAAGCTTTTTCTCCTTGTGTGATTCGGCCAAGCTCCCTTGCTTTGATCTTCAAGCTCCAAGCTTTGTGAATGATTCCATGCTCATAGATGGGTTTCCCTATTACCTTTGAATGACTCCTTGGATGTGCTAGCATCTTTGATTTTGAAGCAAAATCAAGAAACAATGAGCCCTAGGCTCACGGCAAATTGAGAGAAAAATGGAGAAGGCCATCCTAGATCAAATCTCACACTTTCTCTCTCCCGCTAGCACAAATATTTCTTCTACCCGTTACACTACACTTCTAAAGAAACCTCATTTACATGGAGGGGAATATGTGAGAAGAGAATACAAAGAAATAGGAGATAAGGCTGGACACGCAGGTCCAATTTATAAATCAAATTTATTACAATTTCCAAAATTGCCCCACCCGACTAATATCCATCCGATATACATTATTCAAACATCACAACCATGTATTCATACAAGCATGTTATCAATCAATCAATCAAATTAATTAATCTTGATAAATAGTGATCATCCAATGTTCAAACAAAGATTTGATTTTGTTCGAGTCAAACTCGTATTGCGAACACGTACTCAAAGTACGATTTCTAAATAAAATTAAATTACATGATTAAATCCAATTTAATATGTATTTAATTCTAATTCATTATTTAATTCCAAATTAAATATTACACTTTATAAAATAAACCTTTACGACTTAAATTCCAAATTTAATCGTTACGGGTCTCAAAACCCGATTAATATCCAATATTAATTTAATTAAAGTCCAATGGGCTTTTGATTAATTTCTTGAGGCGTGGACTTTTGGTCAACTCGGGTCAAACCCGCAACCAAAGTCCAATCCGGGATTTACCCCATAAGCCCATAAATCAATCTTGGCCCATTAGACCCAATTGAACTTTAAAGGTTCATTAGTTGCATTTGGGCTTTATGGTTAAGGTTTTGGGCCCAATTGGATCCAATCCATTTGGCCTAAACCCAACTTGATAAAATCAAGCCCAATAGGCCCAATTACAACATAGAAAGCCCAAATCCAATTTTAAGCCCAATAATTTAATTCCAAAAATTCCAAATTTTCCAATTAAATTACCTAAAGTGTATAGCATTATTAATTACCCAAATCAAAGTTTCCAAAATATGAAATTTGTCCAATTAATCATGCTCAATTCATTATTATATGTCCAACACACAAATTGAAAAATCAAACCCATTTACATGCTTAATAGCTCTCGGCCAAGGAAGGATTTTGTGTCCGATTTTGTTTTAATCCAATCGAACCCACAATCGACATTAAATCAACATCCAATTTGATTTCATACACATCCAATGTCACAAAATCAAAATCACCAAGACATTAGGGCATAGTACCAATTCGGCCAACATAGAATTTTTTGGGATTTATGTTCAATTCAAAGTAAAATCCAATTGACCATAAATTAACATCATCCTACATGATTCTAACTCATCCAATGAATAAAAACCAAAAAAAAATATTCCAAGAATCCAAAATACATATACATTCGGCCAACTCATGAAATTTGGGGAAAATAATTCCAAATCAATTTTCAACAAATTGGTCCAACCAAAATGAAATTAAACATGTTATAAGCATACTTAAACAATCAATTCATTCAAATCATGCTCAACAAACATTTACCCAAATTTAAAGTTTTGGCCAACATTAAGCAAATTGGGGAAAATCAATCCAATTAATTTTTTATCAAATTGATTATATATAACTCAAATTAAATCATATACAAGCATTCTTAAACAAACAATTTGTTAAAATCATGCTTAAATCAAAAAGCCCCAAATTTGCTTAAGAACCTAATTCGTTTTTATGCAACCATAGCTCAAGATACCATTGTTGGGTTTTAATCAAGTCCCAAGATCAACAAACATGCATAAAAACGAGTTGAATACACAAAGGAGTAAGGCATAATTCATACTCACATTGATGGGTTTTGATGAAATGAAGAACAAGTTGCGTTTTTGATGCACATCAAGCTCGGCAGTGGCTTCTGGAACTGCAGTGGAGTGCACGGTGGGGGCTGTTTTGCCTCCTTGTTCATTCGGCCATGGATGTCACCATTGAAGCTCCAAGCTTCAAGCTTTTCCATGCTCACAAATTCGTTTCCCTATCACCATAACATAACCCATATGTGTGCTAGCACTACTCTTCTTCATTTGCTTCTCAAAATTTCGGTCAAAACCAGAAACTTTTGTCAAGAAATCGGCTTGAAGCCGTGAGAAGAGGAAGAAGAAAAGAGAGGGTGATGAGAGATCGTGAATAAGGAGAGAGAGAGGACCGAATCTTGTAAAAGAGGGAAAAGAAAAATGTAATATATATTATTCATTATTTTCCAAAAATAAATAAAACATATATACCAAACCTTTTCATATTCCAAAAAGTCAAAAAACAAAAAGCAAATAATGTTTTTCACCTTTTACCCATCACTTCTACTTTTACATCAAGTCACTTTATTAAAGTGACAACTTGTCATGTCACATCACTCAAAGTGACAAGTGATTTGACAATTGATGCGACCAGCGATTTGACGCTTGATGTGACTTGCGTGCCGCACTCGAATTCGAAATACGAATGCGCTCGCAATCAATCTCGGGCTCGGGTTCGCTAATTCCAAATTAACGAATTTTCCGTCGCGTCGTAATTAATTGATTACGCCTAGCGAATTCACTATTCACGTCGCTAACGAATTAATTCTAAATTAATTCGTTCGCCCGAATTAAAATCTAATTTTAATTCCGCGTCGAAATCCAATTTCTTATAATATATCGAATATATTATTTTATCGATTAATTCCAAATTAATCGTTCTCTCTCTTTAATTAATATTTTATCCCAGATAAAATATCTCCGCAATTAATCCCAGATTAATTTTCTCTCTCTCTTCTAATTAATCCCATATTAATTAAAGTGCGAGTTATACATCATCGGTGAATCTTCAGGAAGCGACCCATGAGATCTCCGGATATGTTGGCAGTAAATACGGTCGTCGGATAATCCGAACACGTAAGTACCTTGTACTACGTTTATACCGATTTACAAGACAAGGTTGGCTTCTAGCAAAGCGCCATGCCTACCCAATTCTCCAGAAATATTCTTACAGGAATATATAGATCTGTATCAAGCGTAGTATACCGTAGTATTGTGTATATCAGCCCAGTATCGGATAGTCACGTGCTAGGGCTGGGGCTGGATAAGTGTCTGCCCCGTCCGAAGCACATGTCGGATGTCTGGTAACTAGTCTCTATAATCGGATATGCATGACCTTGTCATAATATCCTGATGGCCGTGCAGCACTTAAGAGCACTAATACCGTATCATGCGTGACATCATCTCCACTATAACTGAAGTGATACTTCCATCTCGACATCACACCCAATACACTACGACTCTCTGATAAACCCAGAAGCGGCGTACGCAGAACCGGTTAAAGCCCTGTACCACCAAGACTAAAGTCTATCGATTATCGTAAGTATTAGCGATGTAAGTCTCAGGTTAAGACTATACATACCTACCCTGATTTCGGCCTCCCATAGACACATAGTCATAATACCAATGGGATTCCGAGGGGTCTATCCAGAGCGAAGCTGTTTCATGTACCATCGGTGAAACACAACCTCCTATCGCACTTGCATAAGTATCCAATACTTATATATATGAGAACTATGCCGTTGTTCCCTCACAACGCACACAAGTGCAATACTAGCCTATTCCGCATTATCGATGTCCTGTCTCGATAATACTCTGGCTAGGGATATTTAATGATTAATCATTCGGGGACTGATACTGTCTCATTTCATCTCAATCCAGGAACTAATCATATGGACCTCTCTTCATTTATACATCTATAGTGATCTAATCACAAATGATGAGAGTGCAATTTCCTTGTCACATAGTTAATTTGTATAACAACACCGTGATCTGTATAAATAGTGACGCTATGGGTCATATTATCCAACAGGTTCAAAAATCAGTTCAATCGGAATTCATTTTCTATCTTTATAGCCGAGATAAGATACTTTTACGCGTATAACGATAAAATTAGAAATCGCGTAACTGATTCTTGAAACCGAGTATTTCCATTGCGACGAATCTTCACTTTAAATATTCCAATCTATTTCCCAATACATAAACTCTAATTTTTGATTATCATCCCGTTCCAAATGCTTAACTTTAATTCAGAAACCTTCTGGCACTGTTTCGAAAAACTCGGGATATTACATCCTCTCATCCTTATAAAAATATCATCCTCGAAATTTCTCCGTCCTTATTTCTGATCATTTGGAACCGATCGTACGTACATTACCATCTTGTCCATATTCGGAAATCTCCATATTTTACAGCTTTTCAAAAGCTACGTATCTCACACTCCAATACAAACTATGCTATTTCAAAACGGAACATATTGAATCTTATATTTTATACCAATAACACATCAAACTTATCATCTCTATTCTCACTCATCCATCAACAGAAAGAAAGTCAAACGTGGACTCTATACAGCCAATCATATACATAATCTGAAACGAGGAACATATCACATGTTCTTTGCACACAACTAAATACGGTTTCAAAATGAAAACTTAACACGAATTTCATACTATCTCTTTCATCTACAATACAAAACGGAACTCATTCATTTCACATCATGTCATTCTATATCATATATATAAATGACATCAATATCAAAGTTTACATTCATAATATCCCATCGCACATACAACTTTGTGTGGCTGACCACATAGCACACACAACCATCACTGTACCCATAAGATCCATGTCTAATTATAAACTTACATACATATTCTTATGACGAACATAATCTTTTATATCAATAAAAAAACCTATTGTCACGTCCAGAAGTGACAAATAATCCTACATGCTCTTATGATGTTGATAGTAAGAAATATGTCAACCTCTGTCATTATTCAAAATAGAAAACGGAAAACGATCACTTTCAAAAATCATTTGGAAAATACATTTGAAAAACTTTTTTACTATAAACAAAATCAGTTTCAAAATCCATTATCGTAAACCATATCGAGCATCCATCATAACTCACTGGACGAAACAAAAACAAGCGCCCAAAGCCCGAATCGCGCGCACAGATCGGACAATGAAAGAAACGATCCTCTGTCGATAGAGGGTCGGGTCGGCCCACTGCAGTTGGGTAAACCCCTATACAAGCATCATAGAGGGTCAAAAATATAAAATCATCAAGCACTGTGACAGAAACATATCATATCATATAATATCAAAAATAATACCGAAATACATCAAATCAAAATGTAATTCTTTTGAAATCGTTTCCCCATAAAACATAAATGTGTAAATAAAAAATAAATCCTTAATGCAAACTTTTCAAAATACATACCGATCGTACACTGCTCAGTCGCGCACATAGACCGGACAGTGTATGAGACCAAGTCGACAGGGTATTGGGCCATCCATTTTCGGATGGTCTGGATCCCATAACAAGCCCCCATGGGCCAATCCAGAACGAAACATATACAAGCACCACAGAGGGTCAAAAATATAAAATCATCAAGCACCGTGGCGAAAACAAATTTTCGAGCGTCTCGACAGAAATAAGTTTTACAATTTAAAAACATCAAAATCATTTTCGAGCATCAAGACGGAAACATAATATCAAGCACCATGACGGAAACATATCAATAAATCTCAAAACATGAAAACATAAATCAAGCATCGAGGCAGAAATATTTTCTTTATCTTTATAATCAAAATCAAAACATCTGAAACTTTCTTTCTTTCTTTCTGTTTTTCTTTTCCAAACACTTTTATGCTAAAAATCAAATACCAAGTTTTCAAAACATGGTTCAAAATATCAGTTCATAATTCAGACTATCAATATCGTAGCATAACTCATTCCTCAAAACACATAAATTCATATTACTTACTTATTCATATACCTATATGAACAACATAATTTTAACTTAATGCACCTATACATATTTATATATTCATAACATACAAATGTGTACCAATAATACGAATCATCAATATCGATCAAAATCATAACACATCATACGATCTAACAGAAATCAAATCAAATAACAAACATATTACTTATATGTTCTATACGTAATATAAAACTTACTCAAACGATCGGATACCCTGTAGCAGCAGTCACCGACACATTAACTTTTTATCTGATACCACAACTGTAACACCCCACCAGAGGCAGGATGCTACCAGCAGGAGACAGGATTGACCCATCTCCATAAGCCTCTGAATTTACCGAAAATTCGGCATGATGTATCCTAAACACTGGATAACCTGGATCGTAGTCCAGCATCAAAGGGAAACTAAGAATACATCAAACAAATAAAAGGACCTCAGGTCCACACAAATCTCATCAAAATCATATGATAAAGGTTCCGCCCACACCATCTATCAATACTCAAGGGCTCTGAGCCCGCCACAACATAAACAATCAAAATATTTACTTAATATATATACAAACAATATGCTCAGCACGATAATAAAATATTAATCTCAAATCCCCCACTTTCTAAAGCTTATCCCACGACACTTGCGAGGGTGAATGCCGCTTGGGTGATCCGCGCCTCAAGCATGACTTCTATAGTTGAAATGGTTGACCGATTAGGTAGACAACCTGTAAAATTAGCAAACTGGTTTTGTGTGAGTTATAAGAACTCAGTAAATAACCATGCTAGCACTACAAACAAAACATACAAGTCATTTACTTTAGAAGTTTTTTAGAATTTATAAGTTATTATGAGTCTTATTATTATCAGCTTCCTATTATCTTTTATATTTTACCTATATCAAATTTTCATATTTACATATTGTCAGTATAGTAACTAAACATTTAAAGCACACGAAACATATATTCGAAACCACAAAGTACGTCACATAACATTAAAACCATTTCAAAGTTAAACATGAAGTCACACATTAATACATGACCGGCGTATCCATGGATAGTTGTTGGGCTGGACAATAGGCCTCAGAAAACTGGACTGTTGCGCCCTGATATGAGGTGTATATTTTCCTTGTAAAACTCATAATTCTTCCATCGCCCAATAATGTTCCATTTCAACCACCTGAAAAATAAAAGAAATAAATAAAAATTAAGTAAACACACACAAACTATTATTACTATTAAAAATAAAAATAAAAATACATTACAAAACTACCAAATAAAACACACAAGATACAATCTTTAATTCCTTATTAAAAAACCAAGGAAAGTATGAAATTTACAAATGAAATGGCTTGGTATTTATAGGCAAAATTTTCCTCCACCAATTTCTCCACAAATTTCTCCACCAAACATGGCACCAAATATGGTACCAAATCCTTCACCAAACATGCAAGCATGTTTGGTGGAATTTTGACAATTTTCATTTTTTTGTTTTTATTTTTGAAAATGACTTTAATAATTACACATAACATACTTCCTCCTGTTTTATCAATTTTGGTCATACAAACTTCAGAATTCGAAATTATTATGAAAGTCAAAGTTGTAGATCATTGAGTCTTCTTTAATCTGGAATTTGAATCACCTCAATCTGATATCGGAGTAGAACGTTATGGCGAAAATATGACAATTACGCAAAGTTGAAATTTCCAAAATTGTACTTCATTAAAACGCCATTTCAAGTTTCCAACCTCTAAAATCCAAATGTCAAGTCCAGTTTTTGCCTTATTTGTTCTATATTTCATCCTGATTTATTCCATTGAGTCCCGATTTTATTTTATTAGCAAAATAAACTAAAACACATCAAAACATTCATAAAACTCGAGAAACTATACAAAATATTAAGTAAAAGTGGCAATAAATATTAATATATTTTCTGCTCATCAATACCTATCATAATTGAATATCTTTGAAATATCATCAAATCGGTAAATTTAACAAACTTTCTTCCGTTCAGTTATAGGCTATCTTTAATACCAAAACCTATTTCTTCAATATCAAAACAATCTTTCCATAACCTTCTTTAATCTATGATAACCTTACAATAGCTTAACACTTGGGTTTTGTATACATTCATACATACCGTAACATATTTTTTGTATATACATGAAAATATAATATCATAATTCTTACACATATACGTACATACCATTACAACTTGGCAAACACACTTTATAACCTTTGATATTCACATCGATTTCAAATCAACCATTCATCTCACATAAGCATACATAATCCATACATATCACGAGTTCCATCATACATACACATACACTCAGCCATCTTGACAGTCATCACGCAACCAACTAATAAGCACACATAACAATCGATACATCAAAGATCACACCATCCAGCAATACATACATTCAGCTAGTTTACACACACACAACACTCGTACGGGACTCATTACCTATTTTAGAATAGGTATGAGATGAATTTCATCCGAACGGATTCCTAACCAACTTGACTACTATACCACGAAATCATCAACCAATTAAACCTACATTCATGTATACATATGACGACACACCAAACTCATCGCACAACTTTTCATACATAAACACATCCAAAACAAACACTCTAAAATTTCATTCAACACTCAAGTACATACACATTTTCCAAACATACGAATATACGTATTACTTCGATTTTACATATCATAGCCTTTACTAATCTCCATGTCTTAACATCATATGCATATACAAATACATTTTCATAGACTTATACCTTTCCATATTCATTTATATACATGCGTTTATATCGATACAGGTTTATACCATTACATACATCCATATAAAAACATACCATTATGAGTCCATGTAGTTACATGCATCAATACTTACATGTAGCCATTAAACTCATCAATCTTTTAAAAATACATATCATAGCAATAACGAGAATCCTTACATGTGAAGGTCGACTACCTAACTATACGTAATCACGAACTTCTTTCTCGATACAACCATTTATCTATTCTCGTCTTAACCTAAACACTTCAATCATATATATATATATATAATCATAAATCAACATTCAAACACTTATCCCATTGGTTACTATAGGACTCAGAAATCGGCGACGCTGTTCTAGGCTCGCGGCCTAGTCGGGAGTACGGAA
Source organism: Zanthoxylum bungeanum (assembly GCA_019454045.1). Taxonomy (NCBI): domain Eukaryota; kingdom Viridiplantae; phylum Streptophyta; class Magnoliopsida; order Sapindales; family Rutaceae; genus Zanthoxylum; species Zanthoxylum bungeanum. The sequence goes on along the minus strand of SKCR01053926.1, from coordinate 29,150 downwards.
TAGCCCACGGGGGAAATAAACCGGAGAAATAAAATGGAATCGCCACCCAGTGTGAACTAGGAAAATGATTTAAGGCCGCACTCACCCCTCGAAAGGGAAGACCTCAAATCGTTGGGTTTGGAATAGTCTCTTACTTATGCCACTTGTAATAAAAGGATTTGTGCAATAATCTAACCAAGTCTACGCAACATATATTCCCAAGAGTATCTTACTCCTAAGTTCACGTGCATGAAAATAAAACCTATATATGAGTTTGCATATAACCTACATCTAAGTTTGCATGCATAAAAGTAAGTCGTCATAACGGCAAACACACAATAATCTCATGAACATATTTAATTATCATTCGGATTCGGCTACGGAATTTACGTCTGAGTTTTCATCCGATATTCCACAAGAGAGAACACATATTCCATTCATCCGAAGGTCATATCATACACCAATCAACAATACTCATGCCACGTAAAATAATAAGATAAATAAAAAAATAAAGGAGAATAAATAATAAGGGTGCCCTCAGGTTTAACCTCTTAAGTCGTCTCTTGGAAGTGCACTACGCGGTTGTCGAAAGGATTGATGCTCCGTAACTTTTCTGATTTACTGGTTTTCCATTCTCCTTCGTTGCCTCGCTTTTTTGGGCTGCTGTTTCCTCTGTTTTTGTGGTAATTGGGGACTGTTTTAGCTTATTGTTTTGCGGTTGTTTAGGTATGTTGGGGCTACGTTTTTTACGGTTATTTGGCAGTTTTCTGGACTGTTTTTGCCAGATTTTAGTGTAGTTTTTGGGGACTGGTTGTACAGTTTTTCGGCTGTCTTAAGGGTGCAGTTTGCGGGACTGGTTCCCGGCATTGGGGGCTGCTTTTTGTGGTTTGTTGCTCACGATTTGGGTCAGCGAGCAGTGTGGTTCATGTGAGTGGTCTGTGCTTGAGTGGGCGTTAAGGGAAAGGGCTGAGTGAGTGTGGAGGAGAAAGTGGGATATTGGGCGTGTCTTTGTGTTAGGGTTTAGTTTCTTTCTTGTGAGTAGTCGGTCAGGGCTGTGTCGGTGTGGTGTGTGTTAGAGGAGGCTACTTCACGTGGTCAATGTAGCACGTGAGGGAGTTGAGTGGAGAGCTATTAGGGCTTGATCATTGTTGTGTGGGTTGGGCAAACATGTGGCTGCTGAGTGATTTTTATGTGAGATGAGGGCTTTGATACACACACTGAGGGTTGTTGGTGTGTTGGTGTGTGGTTAGTCGGTCAGTGGGTGGCTGATCCTTAAGGGCGTATGCGAGAGGGCTGCTAAGTTGGTGTGGATAATTTGTTTATTCTTTGTTTGGTTGAAGGGCTGCTAGTTGACCGAGAGGATGTGATGATGGTCGCTGAATGTGAGAGAGATGATGCAGAAAGTTTAGGGTTTATTTGATGTGTTTTTTTTTTGTGAGAATGAGCCAATGGTCTGAAGGGTTGGTTTATGCTTCTTTTTATAGGCAAGGGTTGGAGTTTACCTTATGTGATTATGGAAAGAATTTTGTGTAATTATGAGGGATATTTAGTTTGTGTATCATAAGGAAATGATCTCTTCATTTTAGGAAGGTAAGTTGATTTGATTTGATTTGATTTAATTTAATTAGGGAAGGTGATTTATGCGATTTGATTTGATTTGATTTAATTTAAGCATGTGATTTATTTTAATTAGGAAGTTGATTTATGAGATTTGATTTGATTTGATTTAGTTTAGGCATGTGATTTAATTTAATTAGGAATGTGATTTATGGGATTTGATTTGATTTTATTAATTGGGAAGGTGATTTGGTTGATTTTAACATGTGTTTAATGTGTGAATTTATTATTTTGGATGTGTTTTTATAGGTTTGGGCGTGAATGTGGTCCCTTGGGCGTGTGGTTTGGTGTTTTGGTGGGCTTGGTGTTGATTGCGGGGGTTTCGGGCCAATGATGTGTGGCTTGCGGGGATTTTGGGTCAAGGATAAGTTTTAAAACAGAGGTCCAGCGAACGAACCCACAGGTAAGCAAACGAATTAAGTCCAACAAGACATTGATTTCTGAATTTCCCTTCCGACGCCTGTTTCCCTCGACTTCCGTGACTTAAATAGGTACTGCCGCCATATGAGACTCATCATCGAGACTTATATGCAAAAATGCAGTGCCTACAGTCGACCCACTTTGATGGGACTTGTGCAGTTTGTGACAGTGACAATCCTATCAAAGTTATGCAATGCATTTTTACTTATCTGGCTCGCCAGCTGCCACCTGACTTGCCTATTGCTTCGAACTGAGTTGATGATGTGGTGAGGTGCTGCGACCCCTGAGGTTCATCCCTGCAAGATGCTGCAATCTCTAGGAATTACTACCGAACTGAACTGATGAGAGGTGGTCCATTTTTGAACTGTGCTCCATTTTTGGAGCGCCATTTTCGGCATGCTAAACCTCATTTTGAGGCGTCGCTGATGTGATGGTTGTCCATTTTTAAACTGTGCCCATTTTTGGAGCGCTATTTTTGGCATGCTAAACCTCATTTGAGGCGTCACTGATGTGATGGTGGTCCATTTTTGAACTGTGCTCCATTTTTGGAGCGTCATTTTCGGCATGTTAAATCTCATTTTGAGGCATCACTGATGTGATGGTGGTCCATTTTTGAACTGTGCTCCATTTTTGGAGCGCCATTTTCGGCATGCTTAACCTCATTTTGAGGCAACGCTGATGTGATGGTGGTCCATTTTTGAACTGTGCTCCATTTTCGGAGCGCCATTTTCAGCATGCTAAACCTCATTTTGAGGCATCGCTGATGTGATGGTAGTCCATTTCCGAACCGTTACTTGATGAGAGATAGCTCATTTTTGAACCGTTACTTAATGAGAGATGGCTCCTTTTTGAACTGTTACTTGATGAGAGGTGGCTCATTTTTGAACCGTTACTGGATGAGAGGTGGCTCATTTTTGAACCATTACTGGATGAGAGTTGGCTCATTTTTGAACCGTTACTTGGTGAAATGTGGCTCATTTTTGAACCGTTACTTGATGAGAGATGGCTCATTTTTGAACCATTACTTGATAAGAGATGGCTCATTTTTGAACCGTTACTGGATGAGAGGTGGCTCATTTTTGAACCGTTAATGGATGAGAATTGGCTCATTTTTGAACAGTTACTTGGTGAGAGGTGGCTCATTTTTGAACCGTTACTTGATGAGATATGGCTCATTTTTTAACCGAGTTGCATGAGAAATGGTAGACTGGTCGCCCCCAGTCTCGGTTCATCTTTTTGTCCTTTGCTTCTTTTTCATTTTCTTCAACACCTGTGAATAAAAACAAAACACCAAAGGAATGCAAGTACGTCACGTGTATGCATGCATACATGGATGAGTTTCCTATTCCATTGGGTTAGGTCTTCCTTGTACTCTCTGGCGCCCTTCGCCCACTAACGTCTTTGGTCGCCCCTAGGCATGCTTACAGTTTCCTTTTGTCAGTTCTCTGTGGTGATTGCTCAGTCTTTTTTTTTTCTCATGGCTCGAGTTCTCGGTATATCCCTTATTTGCAAGGTGGTAGACTGGTCGCCCCCAGACTTCGCTCAGTTTTTTGCTCTTTACTACTTACATTAGGTGAAAGTAGGTCATGTGATGTGATGTTTCCATACTAACATATTGTATTGCCTCTTACGAAATAGTCCTAATAGTCATACATATCGTTGCCCTCAAAGGAAGCCCAGTGTTGAAACCAGAGAACCTTCAAAGTACTCGAGGCAACTCAAATCCGAGCATTTGAATAAATGACCAGACTCAAAGTGTCTGTGTGCTAATGTTCTTTCGTAGCTTAATCCTTAAGTAAGCCAACTCGATGATTTTGTCTTGGAGAATTAGATCAGTGGGTCTATCCAACCTATATGTCTTGATCATACTCTGTGATTACTTCTTCGTACTCAACATGATATGGTTTTCTTTTTCTTTTGTCTATTTCTTTTCTTTCTTTTCATTTTGAACTTTTTTCTTTCTTTTCTTTTTCTTTTACTATTTTCTTCTTTTTTTTCTCTTTTCTTTCTTTCTCTTTCTTTTTTTTTTCCAACACACCTACCCTTTAAGGTAGCATTTCTCCTCAAGGTGGTCCTAATACTCGCCCATGGGTAGCTTCACGCTTATCGGTTATGGGTGATCTATTTTTTCCTTTTTTTTTTCAAAGACTTTTTCTTCGTTTCCAACCATATCATATATCGTAACATAAGTAAACCAGGATGGACATCTAGGCAAACGGTCATTCACCGATCTGCCATCCCTTCAACTAGTCATCTCGCCGACTACTCAGGCTTCCACTGCTAAGATCCTCTAATTAAGTGCTGGTGAGTCTAGTCAAGATCAACTACTCAAAATATCGGATGAGAGTACATCTCGCACTTATCGTTTCTAAGGTTTCACCCTGAAGCAAACAATTTCATCATCGGACTCATGCTTAACTATTCAGGAAAAGACTCGACAAGTAGGCAGAATCAATGTCTTTATTATTAATAAATATGGGATCACAATTGAATAAGATCAGGAAAAAAAACATCTCCATAATTTGCAAGTTCGTCTTCCCCATTCTTCTTGCTTTCTTCGAACATTAGATTCTCCAACTGCAGTAGTTCTTTTTCCCATTTACTTCCCCTTTTTGCCACCTCCTTCTTGTCACTGTCCGAGAAGTTTTCCAGAAATCATCCATATTCTCTATTTCATCTTCACTATTGTTGCCCCGTATCCCCATGCGGGATGTTTGGTGGTTGTGAGTTTGGAGGACAAGGCTGTCGGGTAGGCCAGAGTAGATCATGTAGGTGGGTGGGTGGGTTTCTGTGTGTGTTGGGTTGTTCTTTTTCCGGGTCGGGTATTTTATGGGCATCAATGAGGTCTTGGATTTCATGCCTAAGGCGGGTGCATTTGTCAGTGTCATGGCCTTTTTGCTGGTGGAGGTAACAATATAGGTTTAAGTCAAGGTAACGGGGCACAGGGTTTGGAATTGGTTTAGGTTCTAAGGGGTTTAGGAGTCCTTGCCTTTTCAGCTCTTCAAACACCTCCGAAAAAAGGTCTACCAAAATTGGAGAATCGTCTGTTTCTGATAAGGGCGACCTCAGAAGGAGTGGGCTTGGTCCTTGAAGGTTCCACAATGGTCTTTCTATTCTGGTTGCCAAACTTCCTATTATCGGCCATACGGGGTACGGTCAAACTGGCCATAACATTGGTCAAAACTTACAACTGCTCAGTAATCTTAGTGAGACTGATTTCCAGTTGATCCATAGGAGATCCCTCGTTAACTGATTCGCTCATGTTGGCTAGTGGTCTTTTGGTGAGTCTGCCATCTTCCCTAACCCAACGGGTATCTATAATGTCTTTTAAAACTAAAAGTTAGCATGTATGCGTGCGATGCATGGAATGTATAAGTCGGCCCATTGCCATTTTAGAGCATTCAATCATACTATTGCAAGGTGCAAACTTAACCCAGTTAAAAAGGCCCAACAGGTTTACACTTTTGCGATAACTTGGCTAAATAACTTCAAATGATACGGGGCCTAAACATAAAGTGGCCCATCGGTATTTTAGAGGCTTTTGGCCCAATTGTCATAAAGCACGGACTCATCCCAATTTAAATGGCCCAACAAGCCCATACCTCATGACAAAAAGTCCAACTGAATCCAAATGACGATGGTCCTAAATGCAAGCATAAATGAATAGTTTCTATTGGTCCTACTACTACAGTTCATATGCAGGTTTATAGGGGTATAGACAAAGGCTCCCGCTGACGAAGGATTGCCCACAACTAGGACTCCCCACTCATGGATCACACCTTTTTTATACCTTAAGGTACGTGCCAACGAGTTATGATGCGTGACTGACAGTCAAATTGATTTCTCATTGAAGATGCCCCAGAGGGAGGGTGGAGCGAACTCTCTTAAATACCCTTGCCTCTTAGGCTCTTATCGCCTTGGTGATAGGAATAAACAATAAGTCCTCCAAATTAATCCATCACAGTAAGGTTCGAGAAAATGATTATCTAGGTGCCTTCACAGCTTTTCCCCTCAGCTATAGAAAGGTAGTGAATGAAGGAAGACACCAAACCATTACCTAGCTCTAATTATGCCTTTGGTTAAACCCCTTCAACCCACGGTAGACACGGTTAACTAAAGCGAAAATCACAAACATTACAAGACATTATTTCGGGGCCGATTCTCTATCCCCAGTGGAGTCGCCAGACTGTAGGACATAAAAATCGGTGACGCTGTTCTAGGCTCGCGGCCTAATCGGGAGTATGAAATAGCCCACGGGGGAACTAAACCGGAGAAATAAAATAGAGTCGCCACCCAATGTGAACTGGGAAAATAATTTAAGGCCGCACTCACCCCTCGCAAGGGAAGACCTCAAACCGTTGGGTTCGGAATGGTCCCTTACTTATGCCATTTGTAATGAAAGGATTTGTGCAATAATCTAACCAAGTCTACGCAACATATATTCCCAAAAGTATCATACTCCTAAGTTCACGTGCATGAAAATAAAACCTATATATGAGTTTGCATATAACCTACATCTAAGTTTGCATGCATAAAAGTAAGTCGTCATAACGGCAAACACACAATAATCTCATGAACATATTTAATTATCAAACGCGAAAAATAAATAAAAACCTAAACATAAACATAAATTAAATTCCTAATGCAAAAGAAATAACTAATCGTGCTCAGAAATAAACAACTAAATCATACATAAAAAATAAATAACATCCTAAACGACTACATTATGCTTAGAAAAATAAATAACATACTAAACGACTAAATCATGCATAGACACAAGGTTGGACGAAACGAAATATGTGTGTCTCTCAAGCGGTATGTGGCATTGTATCCCAAGTACAGACCGCATTACCGTCCATTCGGATTCGGCTACGGAATTTACGTCTGAGTTTTCATCCGATATACCACAAGAGAGAACACATATTCCATTCATCCGAAGGTCATATCATACACCAATCAACAATACTCATGCGAAGTAAAATAAGAAGATAAATAAAAAAATAAAGGAGAATAAATAAAAACGGTGCCCTTAGGTCTAACCTCTTAAGTCGACTTTTGGAAGTGCGCTACACAGTTGTCGGAAGGATTGATGCTCCACAACTTTTCCGATTTACTGGTTTTCCATTTTCCTTCGTTGCCTCGCTGTTTTGGGCTGTTGTTTCCTCTGTTTTTGGGTAATTAGGGACTGTTTTGGCTTACTATTTTGTGGTTGTTTAGGTATGTTGGGGCTACGATTTTTGCGGTTATTTGGTACACACACTGAGGGTTGTTGGTGCGTTGGTGTGTGGTTAGTCGGTCAGTGGGTGGCTGATCCTTAAGGGCGTATGTGAAAGGGCTGCTAAGTTGGTGAGGATAATTTGTTTATTCTTTGTTTGGTTGAAGGGCTGCTAGTTGACCGAGAGGATGTGATGATGGTCGCTGAATGGGAGAGAGATGATGCCGAAAGTTTAGGGTTTATTTGATATGTTTTTTTTGTGAGAATGAGCCAGGGGTCTGAAGTGTTGGTTTATGCTTCTTTTTATAGGCAAGGGTTTGGGTTTACTTTATGTGATTAGGGAAAGAATATTGTGTAATTATGGGGGATATTTAGTTTGTGTATCATAAGGAAATGATCTCTTCATTTTAGGAAGGTAAGTTGATTTGATTTGATTTAATTAGGGAATGTGATTTATGAGATTTGATTTGATTTTATTTAATTTAGGCATGTGATTTAATTTAATTAGGAAGTTGATTTATGAGATTTGATTTGATTTTATTTAATTTAGGCAAGTGATTTAATTTAATTAGGAATGTGATTTATGGGATTTGATTTGGTTTTATTATTTTGGGAAGGTGATTTGGTTTGATTTTAACATGTGTTTAATGTGTAAATTCATTATTTTGGATGTGTTTTAATGGGTTTTGGCGTGTGGTTGGTGTTTTGGTGGGATTGGTGTGGATTGCGGGGGTTTTGGGCCAAGGATGTGTGGCTTGCGGTGATTTTAGGTCAATGATAAGTTTTAAAACAGAGGTCAAACAAAAAAACCCACAGCTAAGCAAATGAATTAAGTCCAACAAGACATTGATTTCTGAATTTCCCTTCTGACGTCCGTTTCCCGCGACTTCTGTGACTTAAATAGGTAGTGCCTCCATATGAGACTCATAATCGGGACTTATATGCAAAAATACAGTGCCTATAGTTACTTATCTGGCTTCAATAGCACTCCGGGTCCTAGTCACATCGAGATTTTGAGGCCATATACGGACTCTAAATGATCTCACGAACGCGCAAGAATCGACGAAATTGTGATTGGAGTTACTTCTCACAGTGGATCACTCTTCATCTGATTCTTCCTTCCTCATTTCGCATGCAACCATGCACAGAACAGAAAATCCATCACCGCCAACTTGTAGTAATCTTCAATAGTTTCGATTTGGTGGGTGGCTCTAGCCGTGAAATGAAGCGACGAGCCGGGATCGAAAAACCTAAACTCGCACCTATCTCCTCTCATTCACACAGTGCCAGCATCCTGGGGGATACTGCTAGCCACCAAAAGGTGGAGTGGTGGCCAGCGCTCACCTCTGGCTGGTCGCGCCGGTCGGCATTGGCCAATAGGCCGCCGACGCGACCATAGGTTGCCAAATTGAGTTGGGGACATAGGGGGAGGTCAAATGTGTTTTTTGTGAGAGTTTTCCATTTCTGCAATAAGCACAAGCAATGGGTATTTATAAATAAATTTCTAGAATTTACATTCAGACCCCAGAAAATTACAATCAGGCCCCTATTATGGAACTTTCTAGAAATTTTACATTTTCGAAGCCGTTCTGATGGAAATTTCGAAAAGTGTTCAACGTGAAAGTTGTTCGCCTCAGAAAAATGAGACTGATGGTTTAAATATTAGCTCAATCAGAATTCATTTGCTATCTTTATAGCTGAGACTAAATACTTTTACGCGTATAACGATAAAATTAGAAATCGCGTAACCGGTTCTCGAAACCACGCATTTTCCAATGTGATAAGTCTTCACTTTAAAATATTCCAATCTATTTCCCAACACATAAACTCTGATTTTTGATTACCATCCCGTTCTAAATCCTTAACTTTAATTCGGAAACTTTCCAGCACTGTTCTTAAAAACTCGGGATATTACAGAACAGTGGATGTTCGATATGTATTTTGAAAAGTTTGCATTAAAGATTTATTTTCGATTTACACATTTATGTTTTGGGGGGGAGAATGATTTCAAAAGAATTACATTTTGATTTTGATGTATTTCGATATTATTTATGATATTATACGATATGATATATTTCTGTCACGACACTTGTATATGGTTTTTTATAGTTTTATTATTTGATATGATATGTTTCCATCGTGGCGCTTGTCTAGGGGTTTGTCAAACTGTAGTGGGCTGACCCGACCCTATGTCGATATGGGATCGTTTCATTTATTGTTTGATCTATGCGCGCTATTTGGGCATTGGACGCTTGTTATGTTTCGTCCAGTTGAGTAACGCTGGATGCTCGATACAGATTTACTATGATGCATTTTGAAATTGAATTTTTTTTATAGTAAAAGAGTTTTTCAAATGTATTTTCTTGATGGTTTTTGAAAGAGTTCTTTTTAAGTTTTCCATTTTAATGATGACAGAGATTGAAATATTTCAGACTAACAGCATCATAAGAGCACTATGATTCTGTGTCACTTCTGGCTGTGACAGTGGATGTATTGGTTAATATAAAAGCTTATGTTAGTGTAGGACACATAAATTGGCGACGCTGTCCCAGGCTCGTGGCCTGGTCGGGAGTACGGAGTAGCCCACGGGGGAACTAAATCGGAGAAATAACATGGAGTCGCAACCCGGTGTGAACCAGGAAAATGATTTAAGGCCGCACTCACCCCTCGCAAGGGAAGACCTCAAACCATTGGGTTCAGAATGGTCCCTTACTTATGCCACTTTTAATGATATGATTTGTGCAATAATCTAACCAATCTTAAGCAACATATTTCCAAGGATAATATCTTCCTAAGTTTGCATGTATAAAATAAATCATCATAACGACAAACATACAATATCACACAATAATCTCATGAACATGTTGAATCATCAAACACGAAAAATAAATAACAACCTAAACATAAACGTAAATTGAACGCCTATTGCGAAAGAAGATAACCAAATCATGTATATAGGAATAACGTACTAATGGCTAAATCATGCTTAAGAAACAAGTAACATCCTAACGACCTAATCATGCTTTAAGAAACAAGTAACATACTAACGACCTAATCATGCTTGAACACAATCTCACGAACACATCAAATAGATAAATGCGGGAATACAAATAGATGATAACAGTAAAAGTGTCAATAATGGAATGATATGATTAATTACATAATGCGTTCGTGTATATGCGTTCGAGAAGCATTTGAAAAAGACTCGGTTCACTGTATATACATTCGTGTAGCATTGAAAACACGTTCGAATGGTAAATAGAAAGTTCGCGTTTGTATAGTGTTCGAGAACGCATTCGAACGGTATAAGACCTGATGCATGATAAAATAAAATACATATGCGTTCGAGTAGCGTTCGTAAACGCGTTCGAATAGTAAACTGAAGGTTCGCGTTCGTATAGCGTTCGAGAACGCGTTCGAATGGGACAAGACCTAATGCATGATAAAACAAAGAAAACACATGCGCTTTCGAATAGCATTCGTAAACGTGTTTGAATGGTAAACACAAGATTCACGTTCGTATAGCGTTCGAGAAAGGCGTTCGAATGTGACAAGACCTGATGCATGATAAAACAAAGAAAACACATGCGCATTCGAATAGCGTTCATAAATGCGTTCGAACGGTAAACAGAAGGTTCGCGTTCGTATAACGTTCAAGAAACACGTTTGAACGGGACAAGACCTGATGCATGATAAATGACGCAACACATACATAGATAAGCAAATGCACAATGTAGGACCCCGTGTGCCTGATTGAACTCATTCTCATTCAATCGGGTGTACCTCGTCCAGCGCGGAAAAACATCGTGGTAAGGTAGCCTTTAGGCATTTTCCCTTGAATAGAGGACCTTTAATCCACCATAGTTAGCCCATACGCACTAGAATGAAATAAATGCGTAAATAGAGCAATGATATGCAAAAAGTCAATGACATAACAAAATGCGTGACAAAATATCGTGGTAAGGTAGCCTTTAGGCGTTTTCCTCAAATAGAGGACCTTTAATCTACCCTAGTTAGCCCATGCGCATTATATTACTATGCATACAAATGAATAAAACAATGATGTGTAACTCTGTATGTCCGAATAAACATATCTCACATTCAATCAAACATACTTCGTCTAGTACGACAAAACATCGTGGTAAGGTAGCCTTTAGGCATTTTCCCTCGAATAGAGGACCTTTAATCCACCCTAGTTAGCCCATGCGCATTGCATCATCAACACATAAATACACAACATATGTAAATTAAATGGTGGAATAATAAAAATGCGAGTAATAAACGAACAAGATACAAAAACAAAGTGTAACATGTGCCGTTTGCTCAAGTGGTACATGTAGTTGTTTCCCAAGTACAGACCGCACTACCGTCCATTCGGATTCGGCTACAGAATTTACGTCTGGGTTTCCATCCTATATACCACAAGAGACGACACATTTTCCCATCCATTCAAAGGCCACAATATGCATTCACAAGCGACTCTCATGCGAAGAAAATAAATAAAACAATTAAAAGATGAATGAAAATAAATAAGAAAAGTGCCATCAGGTCTAACCTCTTAGACTGTCTCTCGAAATTGCGTTACTCGGCCGTCGGAAGGGTTGATGCTCCTCAACTTCTCTGATTCACTGGTCCACTGCTCACGTTCGCTGCTTCACTATTTTGAACTGTCGTTTCCTCTGTTTTGCTGTTGTTTCCGCTGTATTCTAGTCACAGTATTAGCTTACTAGTTTTCGGTAAATAAGGGACTTTTTTTGGGTGTTTGGGGGTGTATTTTCGGAAGTTGTAAGGACTGTTTTGGTATTGATGTTTGCTGTTTAGGAGGAGTTTTGGTGATGATGTTTGCTGCTTTATTATTTTTGGTGGTGATGGTGTTTAGGGGATATGGTTTCAGTTTCTAAAGAGAATGAGAATGGAGAATTATTTGCTTATTCCTTTTTTACCTTGGGTGTGAATGCTAAATTTATTTCTTTTGTGTTTTTGTGAGAATGAGCCCGGGCTTCTAAGGTTGGATTTTTGTTTCTCTTATAGGCAAAGGCTAGGGTTTCTCTTGTTTGAATAGGAATGGGATCAAGTAATTATGGGGGGAATATCCTAATTAGTGTTTCACAAGGAAAATATCTAGTTAATTGGGGACATGATTTGGCTTAATAAGGAAGATCATAAATTTGATTTGTTTATTTAGGTATGTGAATTATTTAGATTGGGATGTGATTTATTTAATTTAGGAAGGATATTATTTTAATTTGAGACATGTTTTAAATGTTTTAATTATTTTTGGGTGGGTTTTGGTGGGCTAAATGGGCTTGGGCATGAGGCTAGCAACAAAACCAGAAGTACCGACACCGTTCGAATGCCTATTCGAATGCTACGCGAACGTCCGCAATCTGCTTGACGTTCAAACGTGTTCACGAACGCAGCACGAACGAAAGCAGTGAACATGTGAATTGAATCCGATGACATACTTATTCTGAATTTCCCCTTCCGGCATTCGTTTCCCGCGGCTTCCGTAACCTAAAGAGTAGTGCCTACGTACGAGACTCATTATCGGGACTTATATGCAAAATACAGTGCCTACAGTCGCCCCCACTTTGATGGGACTTGTGCAGTGTGTGACAATGAAAATCCTATCAAATTTGTGCAATGCATTTTTATTTACCTGGCTCGCCAGTGCCACCTGACTTGCCTGCTGCTTCGAGCTGATTTGATGATGCAGTGGACCTCGATCCTGGGATGCATCCCATTAACTGCAATCCACAACGGGGGCCTCGACCCTAGGACGCATCCTAATACCGCTGATAATGTGGGTCAGACCCTTCGACGCATCCCTAAAACTGATGATGCAGGGGGCCAACGGTCCTGAGACGCATCCTGATAACTGCAACCGACAACAGGGGCCTCGACCCTGGGACGCATCCCGATAACATTGACAATATGGGTCACGACCCTGTGACGCATCCCCAAAACTGCCGATGATGTGGGTCACGACCCTGGGACTCATCCCCAAAATTGTTGATGATATGGGTCATGACCCTAGGACGCACCCCCAAAACTGTCGATGATGTGGGTCACGACCCTGGGACTCATCCCTAAAACTACCGATGATGTGGGTCACGACCCTGGGACTCATCCCTAAAACTGATGCTGATATGGGCCTCGCTCCAGGACTCATCCCCAAATGATACTGATGTGGGCCTCGACCCACAGACTGATACTGATGTGGGCCTCACCCCCAAACTGATACTGACAATGCTGATGTGGGCCTCGCCCCAGACGGATACTGATGTGGGCCTCAACCCTGGACTGACACTGATGTGGGCCTCGCCCCTAGGACTAATCCCCAAAATGAAACTGATGTGGGCCTCGGCCCCGGGACTCATCCCCAAACTGATGCTGATGTAGGCCTCGCCCCCAAACTGATACTGACGTGGGCCTCGCCCTCAAACTGATACTAATGTGGGTCTCGCCCCCAAACCGATGCTGATGTGGGCCTCGCCCCGAAGCTGATACTGATGTAGGCCTCGACCCCAAACTGATGTTGATGTGGGCCTCACCCCCAAACTGATGTTTACATGGGCCTCGCCCCCAAACTGATACTGATTCATTCCTGAAACTGATGACACTGTACTATTGCTGCTTCTGGTTGGCTTACTTTTGCCGCTTTCTTTTTTTCTTCTTTGAAACCTGTGAATACAAAACGAAACAGACACAAAAAGGAATGCAAAATACGTTACGTGTATGCATGTATGCATGAATGAGTTTCCTATCCCGTTGGGTTAGGTCTTCTGTCAATTCCCTTGGTGACTGCTCGATCTTCTTTCCCTTAGGCAAAATACTGCTTCAATCTATCCATGTTGATCAGCTCGGTGAACTCGTTCCCTTCCAAATCTGACAGTCTCACTGCCCTATTTCCCATCACTTTCTGGACTATGTATGGTCCTTCCCAGTTGGGTCTTAACTTTCCCCTCGGGTCTATCATCGACGGCTTTGACTGCTTAAGTACCAAATCACCATTTCTGATCTTAGTAGGACGCACCTTCTTGTTGAATGCTCGGGCTATTCTCTTTTGATATATCTGCATGTGATGCAAGGACTTCAGCCTCTTTTCATCCAGTAGTGCTAACTGTTCAAATCTCTGTGCGGCCCATTCTTGTTCAGGTAACTCTGTTTCTGCTAATACCCTCAAGGATTGTATCTCAACTTCCACTGGCAGTACTGCTTCCATTCCATAGACCAAAAAGTAAGGTGTGGCTCCTGTTGCTGTTCTTACTAATGTTCTATACCCCCACAGGGCATACGGTAGCTTGTTAGCCCAATCTTTGCAGTTCTCTGTCATCTTGGCTAGTATCTTTTTTGCTGTCTTATTGGCTGCCTCGACTGCCCCATTTGCCTGCGGCCGATAATGTGACGACTTGTGATGTCCTATCCCATATCTCTGTAGCATTGCCTTCGTTTCCCCTTGAAACTGAACTCCGTTATCTGTCACTACTTGATGCGGCATCCCATATCGACATATGATGTTCCGAGCTATGAACTTCGCCATCTATTTTACTGTGACGTTACGAAATGACTCGGCTTCCACCCATTTTGAGAAGTAGTCCACTGCCACTACTATGAAATGATGTCCATTCGATGCATTCGGTCGAATCTCCCCGATCATATCAATTCCCCAAGCTGAGAAAGGCCACGGCTCTGATAGCCCATGCAACTCTGTGTGCGGCAGATGATTCAAATTACCGTGTGCTAGACAATCATGACAATGTTTTACCAGCTTTGCACAGTCTGTCTCCATGGTTAACCAGTAGAAGCCTTGTCTTACAATCTTGCGAGACAAGTTCAACCCATTCATGTGCGGTCCACATACCCCGACATGTACTTCTTCCATTGTCTTCTGAGCTTCTTCTTTTCTCAGACACTTCTGTTGAACGCCATTTGCCTATCTCTTGTACAATTCTACTTTCAAAACCACATACGGAGAAGGAAACTTTTGAATAGCTATCCTGTCTTTTCTGCTTGCTTCTTCTTGGAGTTCTCTGAGTTCCAGGTATTGCTGAATATCATGGTACCAAGGTTTTCCGTCGTCGACCTCCACTTCCAGAACTCTTTCTATCTCATAAACGGGTCTGCTTGCTGTTGTCAGTACCAGTGGTTTCATCACTAACTTCTCTGGATTTTCCCAAGTCGCTGCAAGTGTAGCTAATGCGTCTGCCATCTGATTCTCTTCTCGCGGCAAGTGCTGAAACTTACAATCGGGGATAGCCTGTGCCAAATTTCTGAGGTGAAAAAGGTAAGGTTTCAACCGTTCTTCCTTCAATTCCCATTCTCCCTGCATCTGTCGGACTACCAACATCGAATCTCCGTAGACCTCCACGCTCTCAGCCTTCAAGGCTATCAATGCAGTCAATCCAAAAACACATGCTTCATACTCGGCCATGTTGTTAGTTACTCCGAACCAGGAACTATGCTACGGCTCACCCTTTGATTACTTTGGAGGTGAGATACTCAATGTCAAACTCTGTCAGCAACACTTACCATCTTCCCAACTAGCGAAGGCACTGAATGTAGATACTTCAAGGGATTTTCCTTGGCTACCAACTGGATCCTGTAAGACTGGAAATAATGACGCAATTTTCTGGATGCCCATACCACTGCCAAACAGATATTCTCTACCTCTTGATAACGGGCTTCGTATGGAAGCATCTTCTTACTGAGATAGTAGACTGCATGCTCTACCCCTGTCTCATCTGCCTATACCATCATTGCCCCCAGTGCTTCTGATTCTATGGCCAAATACAATATCAAAGGTCTGCTTGGTCTCGGAGGTTTCAATACATGAGGTCTTACCAAGTATTCTCTGATCTTGTCGAAGGCTGCTTGACATTGCTCATTCCATTTCACTGGCTGGTCTTTTCTCATCAGTTTGAAGATAGGCTCACATACTGACGTCATTCTGGCGATGAACCGACTGATATACTGAATTTTCCCGAGGAATACTCTGACTTCCTTCTCAGTCTTCAGTGTTGGCATCTCTGTGATTACTTTGATCTTCTCAGAGTCTACCTCTATTCCTCTCATTCCAACTGTATGTCCCAACAACTTTCCTGATGTTACCCCAAACACACATTTCCTGGGATTCAACCGCAAGTTGTATTTGTCAACTATCTGAAGAAACTTCTCCAATGCTTCTATATGCCCAATTCTTGTCTCTGATTTTACCATCATATCATCCATATATACTTCAATCTCTTTGTGCATCAAGTCGTGGAATATTGAAGCTGCCATCTGCTGATAAGTAGCTCCTGCATTCTTGAGCCCAAACGGCATTACCTTGTAACAATATGTGCCCCACTCGGTGACAAATGTAGTCTTGTGCTTGTCTTCTTCAACCATGAGAACGTGATTGTATCCCGAAAACCCATCTGCAAATGAATACGTGGCAGATAAAGCCGCACTGTCAACTAGCACATCTATATGAGGTAGAGGGAAATCATCTTTCGAGCAAGCCTTGTTAAATTCTCTATAATCCACACACATTCTGACCTTCCCGTCATTCTTTGGCACCAACACATATTCGCCAACCACTCATGATACTTTACTACTTCCAGGAACCCCACATCTATCTATTTCTTGACTTCTTCCCTGACCTTCTCGGCCCACTCAGGCCTCATCCGTCGGAGTTTCTGTTTCACTGGCCTCATATTCTGATAAGTTGGAATTATATGCTGGGCGATGCTTCTTTCTACTCCAGGCATGTCCTCATAGGACCAAGCAAACACTTTGGCATATTTGGCCAATATTCCTTCTAATTTCTCCCGCTCCTCAGAGGTAACATCATTTGCAATTAGAATTTCCCTGGGGCTCTCAAGTGTACCAAGGTTAAATGCATTTGTTTTTGTGGAGCTGATATCAAATATACTCAAGTCGTGCAAATTGAAAGGGAGGGACTCAGACGAGTAAGCAAAATGGTTATCTTTATTGCTAGCTGATGCAGGAATACATTCAAATAAATCAGAGAGATAAACATCTTCATCCTCCACAGATGCTTCATCTCCCACAGCTAGGTCTTCCTCATTTTCGTCGAGGGTCAGACCCTCCAACTTCATCAGCTATTCTTCCCATTTCTCTTCTTCCTTATTCGCAATTTCTGATGCCAGTGACTTCTCACTTATCACCTCCTGAAAGATCTCAAACTCGGGCACCACAATCCCATTGACTTCTACCGATTCAGGTTCGCCCTGATATCCTGTTGCCTTCACAAAGCATTCCATTAGCTTCAACCCTTTCTTCTTGGCTTTCGGCTTATCCTCATCAAACATGTATCCCAACCCTCTCCGGGTAGTCTGCCCCTTAAAGTTGGGCAATGTCGAACCTTTACCCAGCTCGAACTTCATCTTCTCCATGATCCTAGCCACCTTAGGATCCACCCATTCCACAAAAGTTGCCGATACCGGGAACCTTGTGAAAGCCTGTATCTCTAAAGCAGCCACATCATTATCTACTTCAGCTCGGATGGTGACAATCTCTCCCCCGTAGGGAAAATTAATAACTTGATGCAGAGTGGAGGGCACGCCCCCAAGCTTGTGGAACCACGGCCTTCCCAATACCAAAGCAAAAGTAGCCGGGATATCCAGTACTGTGAACTAAACCTCATCCTCAATCGGGCCAACCTTGACTACTGCGGCAAAGGTACCCTCAACTCCTCGCTTACTATCATCATAAGCTTTGATAATCATATTGGAGGGATCCAGATCCGTTGCCTTCATTCCTAACCTTGCCAAAATCTTCAATGGCATACATTGATGGATGAGCCATCATCTATCATCACACAAGATGTCTTCTTGGCCCTCACTTCAGCTCTGATGAATAAAGGCTTGTTGTGATTTCTTCCCTCGGCCGGGATTTCCTCCTCAGAAAAGGTTATTATCTGCAAAACTTCCTTTTACACTGATCCGACAACCATCACGGGGTTGGCATCCTCCGTCACCACTATCTTGCTCAAGGCCTCAACCATGGCTCGTCTGTGCTCCTGAGACGAACAAAACAATTCCCAGATGCTATCCTATGCCCGTGTCTTCCTCAACTGACGTAGCACTGCATCCCCCTCAGCATTCTCCACATTTTCAGACACTTCTCTGCCTTCCGTTAACACTTCCTCACCCTTCTCAACTGTATCACTGTAGAAATGCCCGCTGCGTGTCATTCCTCTCACCTCATCTTCATCACTACTGGAGAAGTCTTCCCAGAAATTCTTTCACTGTTCTGTTTCATCTTCACTGTTGCTATCCCAAATTCCCAAGCAGAAGGCTTGGTGGTCAAAGGATTTGAGGACAAGGCTTTCGGGTAGGCCAGAGTTTATCATATAGGTTGGTGGTGGGACAGAGTGGTAATTCGGCTGAGGGTTTTTGTATGTGTTAGGCTGTTCTTTTTCAGGGTTGGGTATTTTTTGGGAGTCTATAAGGTCCTGGATTTCATGGTGGAGGCGAGCACAATTGTCAGTGTCATGGCCCTTCTGTTGGTGGAAATGACAATACTGGTTCAGGTTGAGATGCAGTGGTGGGGGGTGTTGAAGTGGTTTGGTTTCTAGGGGTTTCAGAAGTCCATGTCTCTTTAGTTTCTCCAATATCTTAGACAAGGGTCTACCCAGGTCGGAGAAATGCCGGTTCCAGATAGCAGCAATCTCAGCAGAAATAGGTTTGGCACCTGATGTTCCCCCAATGGGCCTCCTGTTCAGGCTATAGAACTTTCTGTTCTCAGCTTCTTCTTCTTCAATATCCATGACAGTCTCTCTTAACTGTCGAAAATCAATAATCATGGAAGTCATTCTCCTCAGCTTTCCATAAATCGAGGGCTTAGTAGCCTTGATAATCATCTTATCTGGTCATTCTCTGAGGGCCGAGTCTGCATTTTTATAAGCTGGTTTCTCCAGCGGTCTACATACTCTTTTAAGCTTTCTTCTGGCTTCTGCTTGGTGTTTTCTAAGTCCCAGAGTGACAAGTCGATCTCCAGATCTGTGACATACTGTTTCAAAAAGGCCTCTGCCAATTCCCTCCAATCCTCATTGATCTTCCTCTCCAGGTTGTGATATCATACCATGGGTGCCCCCTCGAGTGACATCCCAAACATTTTTGAACCTGACGCTTCGATAAACCCACTGAACTCATAACTGAAACATACTGACGGAGATGGACCCTCGGATCCCCATTCCCGTTGAACCTGTCCATATCTGGCATCTTGAATTGAGCTAGCAACTGTTCTTCAAAGGTCATTGCCTCATAATCTATCAGATCTTCATGTTTGCCCCTCATCTTACAGGTAACCAACTCTACCTGATCTCGGAGTTTCTGCAGTTCAGCTTGAGACCCTGCCACTTTCCCCGCAGCATATTTAGCCATATCATCATCAAAACCTGAAATATCATCATTCAATCTAGTCAGAGGGTCTTCACACCTCTCATTCTCAGAATTTCCCCAGCACGAGGCACAACCATATTGGCCATAGCAGCAGTCAAGGCCTGCAACTGTTTAGTAACCTTGGTGAGATTGGTTTCCAACTGATCCATACAGGGCTATTGTATTGGTGTATTTTTTGGTGATGTGAGGGAGGCTTATGTGGCTGTGTTTTTCGGTCAAGTAGGGGAAGGAGATGAAGAGAAATTGTTATATTTTTTGTGTAATATGCGTGAATGGAGAGCTTGGAGAGGGGGTTGGAAATTCTTTGCTTCTTTATTTCTTGTGATGGGCGTAAACTAGGGGAGAGGAATGCCTTGGAGAGGTGTGGTTTATATAGAGAAAGGTTAGGGCTTCACCTTGTCTCACAAGGAATAAGATTTGGCATTAAATGGAGGATTTGATTTGGTATCCAACAAGGAAAAGATTAGATTGAGGGGTGGACAAATTTGGTTCAAATTAGGAATACAATATATTTGATTGGTTAGGATTAGGCAGGACATCTTTTTAATTTAGTATGTGATTTTGTTTAGTTAGGAAGTTAATATATTTGATTTGTCCAAATTAGGTATGATTATATATTATGTTTTATTTAATTGGTAAATTGCTTAAAATATTTTATTTAATTCAAATACATTATCTAATTAATATTTAATCTAATATTTTATTTAATTGGGTGTAATTAGGGTGATTGGGCGTGTGGGCTTTTGGTTGGGCGTGTGGGCTTTTGGTTGGTGGGTTTGGTTTGTGTGGACAATGTGTGTGGGTGCGGCGGGGTTTTGGGTTAAGGCAAAGGGGCTTGCGAGGATTTTGGGCCGAGGTTAGGTGATTTGTGAGTGTTTTGGGCCAGAGGAATAATTTTTAAAACGGAAAACCAACAAGTAACCCGAAGCTAAACCAGTGAACTTAATCCGAATATGAGTCAATTCTTGACTCCTCCCTTCCGACGTCCGTTTCCGCGGTTCCCGCGACTTAAAAGGTAGTGCCTCCAACTGAGACTCATCATTGGGTTTCACATGCAAAATGCAATGCCTACAATAAGCATAAAAGTTTCTTGTTTTCATCTATAAAAATAGCAAACGAACTCTGATAGAGCTGATTAATGATCCATCATACTCATTTTTCCGTGGCGAACAACATTCGTTTTGAACACTTTTTGAAGTTTGTATCAGAAGGGCTTCAAAAATATAAATTTCCGAGGAAGCCGCATGACAGAGGACTGATTAAAAATTCACGGGGGCCTGAATGTAAATTTTCAAAACTTCTTTATAAATACCCATAGTTTCCCTTAATTGCAAAAATGGCATAACATCTCAAACTCTTCTACCAGACCCCTTGTCCCCAAATTAACGTTAAGCTTGACCTGGTCCCATCAGTGGCCTGCTAGGGGGTGTGCCGGCCACCCCTCCACATTGTGGTGGCCAGTGGTAACCCCCAGGACGTCAGCGAACGGCGAAAACGATATGAATACGTGAGAAAATAGGTTTGTTGATATCGGTTCCTCGCTTCGTTTCACAGCCCGAGCCACTGGCAAAATTGAAGCTCTCAGAAAGTACTACAAGATGGCGATGATGATTTTTCTAATCCTTGCTTAATTACATGTAAACGAGGGTAAAAGAGGTGATGAACAGTAACCTTCATGTGAAAAGTACTCCGATTTGAATTCCGTTATTTTTAGCGCGTTCATGGGATCTTTTAGAGTTTGTATATAGCCTCAAAATCTCGGTAAGACCTCCCGGTAAAAAAATATGCAAATTTCAAGTTTTCCACTAAATATTTGGATGTATCCAGTAGTTTCTTAAAGTAGTGTAATGATATAAAATGAATTGTTTAAGTATTAGTATATTGAATATGTGCATTTGGTAGAATCTGAGTATAAACTGAACGAATTGGATCGATCTGATAGGTTATATAAATTTGCGATTAAAGTGGGTTTCCGTACACTGTTGTGTTTTTTATCGTGATGACATATATAAGATATATATGATGATAAGATAATGTTTTGATAAATTCGGGCAGGTTCGGAGGGTTCGGTACCATTCTTTAGCGTTTGCGGAAACTTTTTCGAAAGATTTTCTAAAAATACGTAAATCGAGAATTTATGTTAATTAGTGGTTCGAATTATTTTCTAATGATTTGTTAAGATTATTGAAATTGAAAACCTTGAAATCAGACTTGATTCGATTGTCCCGGAAAGATCCAGAACTTTGTCAAAGCTAAATGGAGAATTTCTTAAGTTACTATTCTAACTGTGTTTCGCCATTTGTTTTGGCAGACACCGACCTGGAGTGCTTATGAAGCCAGGTAAGTAACTCATATATATATATATGATTGAAGTGTTTATGGTAAGATAAAGATAATTAAGAGATACTATTGAGAGAAGTTCGAGATCATATATAGTTAAGCCTATCGATCGCCACATGTATGAATTTTTATAATGCTATGGTATGAAGTGAAATATTGGGTGACATGAATGTCTATTGATGTATGTCAATATATGAACCTGTAATGGCATGCATAAGTGTATGTGAATGAATATATATATGTATAAGTATATGAATATGTATTTGTATATGTATGAAATTGTAAGATAAGGTATGATTTGAGTATATAAGATTGGTAAGTGGGAAAAAGTTATTGTTTCTGAATTTGTATAAGCATGTGTTTGTTTACGGCGTTTTTTAGATGTTCATTGTTAACTTATACATGTGATTTGTCTGTGTGATTTTTGGGGGATAAGAGTGACGTGAAGTCAATATAAGCTAAGGTTTTCCTGAATGGTTAAGGTACATGGGGGAAAAGATACATTTTATGAATAATTATGTCTTAACTAGTAAGTTTCTATGCTATGAATGTTTCCCGATTAGGACTCTGGAAAGAAAATATGTTTGATCGATAAGTAAGAGACATAAGAGTATTATATGGTATGCTATCCGAATTCGAAGAGAGGTATATATTCAAATATTTGAAATATATGTATGTAAATGAGTATTTGGATGAAATGTCAGATGTGTTTGTCATGTATGTGATTGTGTATGAGAAATTGTGTGATGAGTTTGTGCTACGTGATATGCCCATATGTATGCTTGTTTGATTAGTTGATATATGTGTGATGTAGTAGTCAAGATTGTTAGAAATCTGTTCGGACGAAATTCATCTCATACCTATTCAAAGTAGGTAATGAGTCTCATACGAGCATTATATGTGTAAGCCATCTTATATGTGTGTTCTTTGATTATGTGTTTTTTGATGTACTAGTTATTATTTGTGCTTCGTGGTTGGTTGCATGATGATTGTATGTATGTCTGAGTGTATGTATGTGTATGATAGAACTCGTAACATATATGTATAGTGTATGCTTATGTGAAATGAATGAATGATTTGAAACTGATGTGAATATCAGATGTTTTAAAGCATGTTTCCTAAGTTGTATTGGTATATATGTAGGTATAAGAATCCTGAAATTTGTGTTTGCATGAATATAAGAGAAATGTGCTATGGTATTTTTAAGTGCATATGAATCCCGAATGTCAAGCTATTATAAGGTTATCATGATTAAAGAAAGTTAAAGTAAGTTTGTTTTTGTTATAAAAGATAGTTTGTAATCGAACAGAAGGAAGTTTATTTGCTTTATCGATTTGATGATATTTCAAAGATGCTTATTCGTAATAAAGTATAATAAATATGACTTCATGTCCCATATAATGTAAATAGATTTGATGTAACATGACTTGTTATGTGATGTTCGAGATGATACTTTGTGAGCTTTGAATGTTTGGCTAATAAATCGGTAAATATGAGAACTTGTCATGGTAAAGTATAAAGGATAATAAAGTTGATAAATCTAAACTTGAACAATTAGTAATTCTGATAAACTGCTGATATGTTAGATTTGTTTGTTTGTTTGTTGTTTGACTTGTTGTTGTAATACTAGCATGGTTACTTATTGAGTTTTTAAAACTCACACCAAACCAGTTTGCTAGTTTTGCAGGTTGGATTCCAGATTGGTCAACCCCGATAGCTTTGGAAGTCTTGCTTGAGGCGCAAATCACTCAAGCGGCAGTCACCCTCGCAAGTGTCATTGGAAGAGTTTTTAGAGGTTTAGGACTTGTGATCAATATTTTATATGTCGTGCTGAGCATGTGCTGTTTGTAAATGAATTGAGAAAATATTTTGATTCTTTATGATGTTGTGGGCACATAGCCCTTAAGTGTTGATTGATGATATGGGTACAGAGCCCTTAGGATATGATTTTGATGAGTTTTGTGTGGACTTGATGTCCTTTTAATTATTTGCTATTTTCTTAGATTCTGTTAGATGCTGTACTGTGATCTAGGTTCTCTAGTTTTAGATACATCATGTCGAATTTTCTGTAAATTTAGAGGCTTATGGATATTGGTCAATCCTGTCTCCTGCCGATAGCATCTTGTCTCTGACGAGGTGTAGAACGTCCAACCTAGATATAATGCATAACAACTAGTTTTTAAAGGACTCTAAATCGAATCATTTGAGGTCATGTTTCAGTTAAGCAATCATTTTAACTTGTCCAATTTTCATCATTTGATTATCCAAAGAGTTCAAACTTACTTATTTAAAATCAAGCCACTTCTATCTATTTGCTCATTTGGGAGCTTTGACCATTGTTAGAGCTTTGTTATCTATTTCTTTGTAAATCAATCACATGAGTCATGTTTGATTCCTTAAAGAATATTTGTAAAAGGTTGGAAGAGTTGTCATGATTTTTATTAGCACTTGGGAAGTCAAGTATTCTAGTAAATTCTCTAACTCGGATAGCTTCAGGCGTGGACGTATGCAGGGGTTGCCGAAACACATAAAATTTCCATATAATCTCTCTAATCCTATCTTTTTAAATTTATATTTGTTGAATATTTAGAGATATTGGCTATATATTTAAGTTGAAAGATATTTGAGAATAACATAAATTGAATTGCATTAATTGTTGAAGTTATTGAAAATATCATATTATTGAGATTGCATTGTGGATGGAGCTAGGGGTCTGAAGTAATTGAAATGTTGAATTGAATTTGAGTGAGTTAAGCTTGAAATTGTAAAATTAAGGTTATTTAACTTTGAGATTTTAGATTTTTATCATCTCACTATTTTAAAATTTGAAAAATAACAAATGAATACAATAAGTATTGGGGATAATATTTTACTAATATAAGTTTATAAATTTTACATGTTACTACAAAACTTTTAATTTTACTATTATATCTTTACTAAAAATAACATTTTACTACAATAATAAAATAGTATACTCCAACACTTTTTGATACCATTTACTATTTCTCAAAACTTATTGTATTATAATATAACATTATGTAGTAAGATTAATTTTGTTGAAAGATATAAATGTTATATCCAAATACTTTATAATTTCTAAAGTAGTGAAATGATAATAATCCAAAAAATTTTAATATCCCAATTTATCCCTTCTTGGAATATTTAAGTAATACGAAATTTCAAATATTACTTGAACAATCACTAGACCAAATTCCTAGAGGCAATTTACTTTTCTAAGTTAATAAATCTGAATTTGACTAAATTTAAATTTTTAAAAATGTTTTTCTTTTATCAGTTAACTTTAATTTGATTATAAGTAATACTTCAATGAACATCCATATAAAAAAACTAATTTTCATATATTTATATTTACAAACCAAATAAATTAACACTTAAATATACTTCACAAGTTAAATAATTTGATAACTATGCATAATATCAAATTATTTTAAGTTGAAGATTCTAAGAGAAATATACACACAAGAAGTTAGATTCTTATATAAATAGAAAAATAAATAAATTGTACGAGGGTATGCTTGAGATATTTTTTTGACAATTGAGAAATTAAATTTAAGACAACCTATCAAGACTTCACAATTGAAATAAAAATATGAAAATTATGGTGTTTTGTCTTAAGATTAAAATGTCTTACTATAAACAATAATTTTATATTTAAAAAATGAAAAATATAAATGTTTTAGAATAACTTGCATTCAAACGCCCCCAAGGGGTGTGGTTTGGTGACAAAGAGTTTAAAACTTGGTTGTCAGGTTTTGAGTTCGAGTCCAGTGAATGTATTTCTTGTAAGAGCCTGGGCAGCCGTAGGTTTTACCTACTCCGCTTAACCCCGGATATGAAGTTTGACGGTGAGATTTCAAACGTTTAAAAAAAAAAATTGCATTCAAACTATTAAAATAAATAATAAAACCCGTTAGTCTTTGTTTTATGCTTGACTATGTCCATATAATCGTGGTGGAAATTTTTATTTCAATGGATGATTGAATTTGATATTCAAAATGGCAAATAAATGATAATTTGGAAAAAAAAATTCTAAAAATTTAAAAGTGTTAATAGTCATATTCATATGTGTGGGTGCTAATTAATTTTATTGATGTTTTCCAAGCTCCCTCACATAGATGAAAAGGAAATTGGTTTGTCATAGATAATTAATTAAAAAAAAAAAGATCCAAACTTAAAATCAAAAAAATTACATAAATAATCCCCGAGTCTACATTTGGCCATTTGATTTTGTTCTTTGGAAACTTTTTTATTTTGATGAATGCTTGAATTTGATGATACTCACAATTTTCAAACAAGTGATCATTTAAAAAAGACTAATTAGAAATCTAAATATTCTGCTTAACGTTGCCCTTGTTGGAAATTGTTTAATTTGATGGATGTTTAAAAACTTGAAACTCACAATTTGCAACATATAATCAACTCAACAATGAATGGTAGCTAGCTCTTCTATTAAAAATTATCAATAAAACAAAAAATAAATTTGAGCATTACACTTCTATGAAAGCAACTCACAAATAGTTGAAATAAATAGCATAATTTATCTCTCTCTCTCTCTCTCCTTTTTTTTTTTTTTTTTTTGCAATTTTCATATGATCCTAATTCATCATATTAATATTGTTAAACAAATTGAATTATTTATTATATAAGGCTGTACACATCAAGATTTTCTCCAATTTCTGATAATAATAGGATTTTAATACCTTGGATACGATCATTAATCTTGTAATAAAATGGATAAAATTAGTTGGATTTTTTTTAACAAGACAAATAATTTAGGATAAATTATGTTTTAAAAACACCATGGTTTAGAAATCATACATACATTCACTGTTGAGACATAAATTTTATCTTAAACAAGCCTTAATCCTAATTCTCCCAATCAAATTTGGTCCAATTTTATTTTATTTTATTTTTTTTACTTCTCGAATTATAGGCATCTTTTGCATGTAATGTTATAAAATCAAGTACCAAACACAAACTTGTGATAGTATGTTTTGTCATTGTTTCACATGTGACATGATCAGAATGATTCTTGCTAATTACACGTCAAGACATAGGTCAAAACACATACGCATACAAGTTTTTCAAACCACTCATTTATTGAGTGATTGACACCTCCCCCCTTATTATTAAGATTGAGAGTTTGAATCATCTCTTATACACTGAAAATTAATTTATTTTGTTTAATATTTAGAAGTCGGTTAACCAATTCTGGGTCCAAATATTTAAATTATATGGTATCACATGATTGATTTAAGAGGTTCAATAAATTTTGATTGTAAATTTAATGTAGTTAAAAAAAATAATAATGATACACTTCTAAAATTGGGATACAAACTCAACTAACATGACATTAATACATGTTTACTACTTCTGCTAAACTGATTTGATAATATGTAAATTAATTACTTTTGAGTCCTCTCGTATACACTGTTGATTTTTTTTTTTGTTAAGTAGATCTTACCTATTCTTGATAAAAGATCTTATCTAATATGAGTACATAAAAATTTCATACGAATAACGGTCTGAATGTGCGCTATGGACCCATACGTCATAATAATAATTTTATATCCATTAATTAAATAAACCGAATATAAATATTGATATTCTTGTAACATATATGATCATCATAATCCCTAATCGTGAATGATGACTCATAAAGAACTAGATAAATACTATATGTGTATATATATTCTTTATCTCCTCGTCCAAGGCAAGCTACCTAAAAAAAATAAAGAGATAAGAGGCGGTGCTTTTACTTGCATTAATCTTTTTTTTCTTATATATTGTTCATTGAAAAGTAGTCTATTACATGAAAGAGAGAAGATTATTTGTGCAACACTCGATCGATTCGGTGTTGGAAATCAATGGATGATTTTTTTACATGTAATAATTCTACCGGAGATATATCTTTTATGATCGATAGAGTTCCAACCGTGACTTGTGACCTTATTAATCGGGTTTATTGTTATTGTCGGTGTTAGAAAGTTGCGGAAGACTTACAATGATCGGTTGAGGAAAATTCAAAACTTTCAATGGATGTAGAAGCTTCAAGCCTTTTGATTGAATTCCAAACTTATGAGTGAGTTTCCCTATCACCTTGATTTAACTCCCAAGTGCTAGCTTGCTTGAAATTTTTGCAACAAAATTTTTCAAAGAGAAGAGAGGGTCACGGTTTTTACAATGGAGAAGAGAGGGAATAGTGTATTTTTTGTTTTTCCAAAAATTAATACAAAATTAACTTCCAAAGTTGGTGGTTATGTGTTATTAAAGGAGTTAATAAATGTTGCCAACTACCTCCATCTATCTTTGACAATTGATGTAAGTCATGGGTCCCCGTCCCACCCATTTAAATTCCAAATCTAAGTTGGCTTGTACAACACACTTTGGGCCCCGGTTTCGTTTAATCCGATTAAACGAATTTTCCGTCGCTAAATAATTAAATAATAATGCATAGTAAAATTATTACGAAAGTCGCTTACGAATTAATTCTAAATTAATTCGTTCGCTTGAATTAAAATCCAATTTTAATTCAGTATTGAAATCCAATTTCAATTAATATATCCAATATATTATTTTAGCCCGATTTAAATAAATTAAATATTAAAATCCAATTTAACTATTAAATTACTTTGCCGATTAATTCCAAATTAATCGCGTTCTCTCTTCTCGACGAATTAATCCCAGATAATTTCTTACCGCAATTAATCCCAGATTAATTCTCTCTCTCATAATTAATCCCAGATTTATTCTGTTGGAGTCAAATATCATCGGTGAATCTTTGGGAAGCGACCCCAAGAGATTCGTGGATATGTTGGCAGTAAATACGGTCATCGGATTATCCGACACGTGCGTACCCAGCATCACGTTCTCACCGATTTACAAGACATGGTTGGCTTCTAGTATAGCACCGTGCCTACCCAATTCTCAGAAATATATTCAACATGGAATATATATAATCTGTATCAAGCGTAGTATACAATGAATTGCATATTGCGATCCAGTATCTGATGTCACATGCTAGGCCTGGGGCTGGAATTGTGTATGTCCCGTACGAAGCATATATCGGATCACTAGCAACTAGTCTCTATAATCGGATAATCATGACCTAGTTAACTATCCCGATAGCTGCAACATTTAAGAGTACT
>SKCR01053925.1:0-60321 GCA_019454045.1 Zanthoxylum bungeanum | reverse complement strand
CCAATCCAATTTCTCACAAAATTTATCAAATTAATTTACACCATGTAGGAAATTCTTCATTAAGGGTATTTCTGTCTTTTGGATTGGATGGGGTGCTTGTAAGGGGTACAACCCTTTGGGGGGTTGCACCCCATCCCAAAGGGTGCCCTATTGGCACCCTTCCATGCCTATATAAGTAGGCTTGATATCCAAAACAAAGATACAGAAAGATATCCGAATTTTGCTAAGGAAGAGACATTGTTTTCCTTGTTTTTTGAGAGAGAGAATCCACCATATTCCTAGTTCACACACTTGTTAAGGAGTGCTCCTTGAACAAGAAGATTCCGAGTAATCCTGGGAGAACGTTGGCAAAACGAATCCGTAAAGCACCGTGACGGAGCCAATAAGTTCTTAAGGACAGAGATCATCTCGACTTGGATTGTTTTTCTATAATCTCAATTTCCAGGTTTTGTCTTCAAGGTTTTCTGGTTTTAGGGTTTTGCATCTAGATCTTTACTTAAGTTTGATCCGTTTGATTTGCATGATTATATTACTGTTTGATGACACATATTTGCTAACAATCTTAAGAACTTATTGCTTTAATGTTATTAAATAGTAATTCGCATGTTAGGGTTTGAATATTTTCTGGAAAATACGAACTGTGCATGAAAAACCCGTAGGGCGTTCGAACGCCCGACGCACGCGAAGGCTAAATATTTGATCTTTCGTTAGAACGTTCGAACGCGTCTTCAAACGCAACTCGAACGCAAGCCTTCTGCCTTAGAACGTTCGAACGCGTCCTAAACGCAATTCAAACGTAAACTCTCTGGAATCATTCCGTTCGAACGCGTTCACGAACGCTATACGAACGTGAACTCTCTGGAATCGTCCGTTCGAACGCGTTCACGAACGCTACTCGAACGTGAACTCTCTGGAAACACTTCGTTCGAACGCGTTATCAAACGCTACTCGAACGTGAACTCTCTGGAAACACCTCGTTCGAACGCGTTATCAAACGCAACACGAACGCACACACACTGGACAGTCTCGTTCGAACGTAGATACGAACGCGACACTAACGATATATAGTCCTGTAATTCTTATAAACTGCAAACTTAAATAATATTAACTTGTAAGTCATATTACTGTTAATAACAAGCATACACATAGTGATTAAGTTGAAATTGTTTGATTGTTGCATAATTGGTTGAGAATTTAAAGTGTAATAATACACAAGTAATTCCATCCAATCTTGATTGAATTATATATCTACATTTATCGTTTATCAATTTGAACAAGATCATTCGTTGATCGTTGTGCAATTTGTCTTTCGTAGACTAATTGACCCTGTTGATTTTCCAGTTACATATGGCTAGCGGAAATATCACGGTACCGGTCTCTCATGGAGAAAAACCGGAGAAATTTGGTGGGGCAAATTTCAAACAATGGCAGAGTAAGATGCTGTTCTACCTGACAACTCTCCAGTTGGCAAAATTCCTCAAAGATCCTCCGGGTCCTGTGGAGGGTGAATCGAGAAGGCCAAGGAAGAGCGAGAACAGACTTGGATGTCTGGAGACTTCTTATGCAAGAACTACCTTTTGGGTGGTCTTGACAATACCCTGTACAATGTGTACCAAGGCATGACTTCTGCGAAGATTCTCTGGGAATCTCTCGAGAAGAAGTATAAAACTGAAGATGCCGGACAAAAGAAATTTGTCGTGGGTAGGTTCCTGGACTACAAGATGGTAGATTCAAGGACGGTGATGTCTCAGTTGGGTGAACTGCAATTGATCATTCATGAAATACTGGATGAGGGGATGAAACTCTGTGAGATGTTTCAAGTTGCCGCCATAATTGAAAAGTTGCCTCCATCATGGAAGGACTTCAGGAGCTATCTGAAACACAAAAAGAAGCAGATGAGCCTTGAAGACCTCAGTGTTCGATTGAGAATCGAGGAGGACAACAGGATGTCCGAGAAGGCCAGCTACAAGACTCTGGAGTCTAAGGCCCACATCATTGAAGGTGCAAAGGGTAGCAAAAAGAGAAAGAACAGTGGAGCTGACTCTGGGAACAAGAAGTTCAAGGGAAAATGCTACAACTGTGGAAAGAGCGGTCATATGTCAAAGGACTGCAGGAACAAGAAGTCTCAGGACAAGGGCAAGAAAAAGAAATATGAGGCCCATGTTACTGAAGGCGAGCAACTGACTGATGATATCTCAGAGATGGAACTATCAGCAGTGGTAACCGAAGCCAACATAGTTGGGAATCCGAGAGAATGGTGGGTAGACACTGGGGCTACTCGCCATATCTGTGCAGAGAAAGTAGGATGTTTTCCATGTACCAGAAGGTCGATGGCGGCGATCATCTGACAATGGGAAACTCGTCTACCTCTCAGGTGGTTGGACAAGGCACAGTTGTTCTGAAGATGACATCCGGAAAGGAGCTAACATTGAAGAATGTACTGCACGTTCCAGATATTCGGAAGAACTTAGTCTCAGGATCTCTTCTTAGTAAAGCTGGGTTTAAGCTTGTATTTGTTTCTGACAAGTTTGTAATGACTAAGAATGATATGTATGTAGGAAAAGGATACCTAACTGAGGGCCTTTTCAAGCTAAATGTAATGACTGTTAATCGTGCTATTAATAAAGCTAGTTCGTCTGCTTATATTATTGTGTCACAAAATGTATGGCATGGGAGGTTAGGACATGTTAATTATGATACCATGCGTAAATTAATTAACATGGACCTCATACCTAAATTTGCAATTGATAGCCAACATAAGTGTGAAGCATGTGTTGAAGCAAAAATACATAGAACATCATTTCATTCTATCGAACGCAGTTCTGAACCGCTAGAACTTGTACATACTGATGTATGTGACATGAATTGTGCAAACAGAGGCGGCGGTAAAAAGTACTTTGTCACTTTTATCGATGACAGCACAAGATTCTGTTATGTGTACTTGTTGAGAAGCAAAGCAGAAGCTATTGATAGCTTTGTACACTATAAGAGCGAAGTTGAAAATCAACTTGGCAAGAAAATCAAAAGAATCAGGAGTGATAGAGGTGGTGAATACGTTTCACCGTTCGGTGAATATTGTTCTGTGCACGGAATTATTCACGAAACCACTGCCCCTTATTCTCCTCAACAGAACGGAATTGCGGAACGCAAAAACCGAACGTTGAAGGAAATGATGAACGCCATGTTGACAAGTTCGGGTTTACCCCAGAACTTGTGGGGGGAAGCCTTGCTTTCCTCAAACTACGTTCTGAACAAGCTTCCTCACAGAAGACTAGACAAGACACCATATGAATTGTGGAAAGGTTTCGTACCTTCCTACAAATACCTCAAAGTGTGGGGGTGTCTTGCCAAAGTAATGGTTCCTAAACCTAAGATGGTTAGAATAGGACCCAAAACTGTTGACTGTATATTCATTGGATATGCTCACAACAGTAGTGCGTATCGATTCTTGGTGCACAAGTCGGAGATTCCTGACATCAATCTAATATGATAATTGAGTCAAGGAATGCGATATTTTTTGAAGAGAATTTCCTTGTAAGGAAAGACAAATAACTGGGTCTCTCAAAAGAACAGTTGATACTGTCAATGACAGTGATCAAGTTGACCAAGAATCAGATCAACGTGTAAATGCTGAGACAATCGAGCCTAGACGTAGCAAAAGAGCTAGAACGTCTAAGTCGTTTGGTCCCGATTTTCTAACATACTTGTTAGAAAATGAGCCTCAAAGTTATAAAGAAGCTGTGACTTCTCCGGAGGCACCTCTTTGGAAAGAGGCTATTAACAGTGAGATTGATTCAATCCTACAGAACCATACTTGGGAGTTGGTTGATCTTCCGCCAGGTTGTAAGCCGCTGGGCTACAAATGGATATTCAAAAGGAAGATGAAAACGGATGGATCAATAGATAAGTATAAGGCAAGACTTGTCATAAAAGGTTATAGACAAAAGGAAGGCCTTGATTACTTTGATACCTATTCACCAGTGACTCGCATCACATCGATAAGAATGCTCATAGCCATAGCAGCTATATTTGGTCTTGAAATACATCAAATGGATGTAAAGACGGCATTCTTGAATGGTGAATTGAATGAAGAAATTTACATGGAACAACCAGAAGGGTTTAGTGTTCCTGGACAAAAACAGAAGGTGTGCAAACTTGTAAAATCCTTGTACGGATTAAAACAAGCACCGAAACAATGGCATGAGAAATTTGACAAAGAAATGTTGTCAAATGGGTTTAAAACCAATGAGTGTGATAAGTGTGTGTACACAAAATCAACTCAAAAAGGATATGTCATTGTGTGTCTCTATGTAGACGATATGCTGATAATTGGTAGTAATCATGAAATGATTAAGTTTACCAAAAACGTGTTATCCAGCAGATTTGATATGAAAGATATGGGGATAGCTGATGTGATCCTAGGAATAAAGATTTCTAGGACATCAGACGGATATATATTATCACAGACTCATTATATTGAGAAGATACTCGATAAATATATCAAAGGGGATCTAAACGTGGCTAGAACCCCTGTAGACCTAACTCTTCATTTATCAAAGAATACTGGTTCAAGCATATCGCAACTAGAGTATTCGAGAATCATCGGAAGTCTGATGTATCTCACGAATTGCACACGACCCGATATCGCTCAAGCTGTGAATCGGCTTAGCAGATATACGAGTAATCCAGGACACAACCACTGGAAAGCCATAGTAAGAGTTTTGAGGTATCTGAGAGAAACTTCAAAATATGGGCTACATTACGAGAGATATCCTGCTGTACTAGAGGGTTACAGCGATGCTAACTGGATATCTGATACGGTGGATTCCAAATCCACGAGTGGATTTGTTTTCACACTTGGTAATGCGCCGTCGTGTCATGGAAATCCTCGAGGCAAACGTGTATTGCCCGGTCTACTATGGAATCAGAGTTCATAGCGTTAGACAAAACAGCGGAAGAAGCAGAATGGCTTAGAAACTTCCTGGAGGATATTCCTAGTTGGCCCAAACCGGTGCCAGCGATAAGCATACATTGTGACAGCCAATCGGCTATTGGGAGAGCCCAAAATACAATGTATAATGGTAAGTCTCGACACATACGTCGGAGACATAATACCATACGTCAACTGCTCTCAAGTGGCATAATAACGATCGATTATGTCAGGTCGAAGGAAAACCTAGCGGATCCACTAACTAAAGGTTTACCTCGAGAGCAAGTTGAGAAGTCATCGAGGGGAATGGGCTTGAAGCCTATAATCTAAGAATTGTCACTGTGGAAACCCAACCTAGTTGACTGGAGATCCCAAGATCTAGGTTCAAAAGGGACAACAGAAACTTTGTGCAATTCAAAACAAGCACTGAAGAGTTCCGTACTCTTTCCCATTCCGATTATGACGCTGAGTGCTGTCTGTCATTGGTTAGGATAAGCTAAGGCTTTTAATGATCACTATATTAGGAGATGAGTCCTAATGGGGGTAAAGACAGATTACCTCTTCATAGCAGATCACCTATTTCAAGTAAGAAGTGAGGCCGCTTCCATGGGAACCTTTAAAGGCGGGTTACCCTAAAGTGCTTGATGAATCCAGGACCGTTGTTCAGGGCCAAAATGAACACAACCGTAGAACGGGAAAATGGTCGAATTAAAGCTGTGTGTTGGCAATTGTCTTGGTTTACACCAACGGCAGAACAGTTCAAGACTATGGGTCACTGGTTTGCCAAGTAAATCCGATTGTCACTCACTAGGAAAGGTTCAAGGCGAAAGCTACCTATTTCGATGCAGCTTTAGTTCATGGTAACTCTCTCAAATGTCTCCGTGGATATTTGAAGAATTGTGGGGGATTGTAGGAAATTCTTCATTAAGGGTATTTCTGTCTTTTGGATTGGATGGGGTGCTTGTAAGGGGTACAACCCTTTGGGGGGTTGCACCCCATCCCAAAGGGTGCCCTATTGCCACCATTATTCCTAGTTCACACACTTGTTAAGGAGTGCTCCTTGAACAAGAAGATTCCGAGTAATCCTGGGAGAACGTTGGCAAAACGAATCCGTAAAGCACCCGTGACGGAGCCAATAAGTTCTTAAGGACAGAGATCATCTCGACTTGGATTGTTTTTCTATAATCTCAATTTCCAGGTTTTGTCTTCAAGGTTTTCTGGTTTTAGGGTTTTGCATCTAGATCTACTTTTGGAAGTTTGATCCGTTTGATTTGTATGATTATATTACTGTTTGATGACACATATTTGCTAACACACCATTTTAAAGTCACCATAAATGAAATCTCAAGAACAATTTTAGGCATCATAAAGGGTGGCTACAACACTCTAGAATTGAAATATAAACTTTTGAATCTAAATTACTTTAATTAAAATAAAAACCACACATGCTAATAAAAGAAAAATAAGGTTACTATAAAATCCAACAACACCAAGTATTTGGAAACAAATATATTATCCATAAATATATTTTGGAAACATGTATTATATATCTAATTCATATTAGCATGCTTATGAAAAATAATTTCTCAAGACTAGAAGTAATTGTATTATCTTAATCAAATTAAGCTCTTGAATTTGCTTCAAAGTCTCTAAATCTTTCTCATATGGTGTTATTTCTTTTAACAATAACCTTAGCCTTTTTCTTTTTCTCCCAACCCTATGAAAAATGGCTAACCAAAAATGAAAACACATTTTCCATTTCTTTATCCACCATGGACGAAAATGGGAGGGCTAATTGGTCATTTTCATGTTCAAAACTTGGTTCAAATAATTACACATATTAATCTAATTAAAATGTATTTAATTTATTTGTTTCCAAGTTAGAGGAATCCAAGTGACAAAACTCTATGGTTTAGCCAATCACAATTGACCAAGAGGTGAAGAATATTCTTTCATCTATAAACTCAAATTTTAATTAACAATTAATTTAATTTGAATTTTCGTTCATAAAAGACAAAATAAGGTTATGGAAAAAGATTTCAAGAATATGTCTTCTTTATTATAACTGATAATCAATTAACCTTTAATTAATTTAATTAATCATAACAAAGACAAGTGGCAAATTCTAATAGGCAAAAAAATGTATATTTAATTAAATTATGTATCATATACAAATACACATTAAATTTTGCGTGCATGTGTAAATTATGAACTATCCAAATTATCCATAATAAATTGCCCAAGTGCTCAATGAGTACACTTCATATTGCGAGACTCTCTAAGTTCAAGTTTATCTGTCACATAAATCATTTTCGTGTCCATAATTTATCCACTCATAAATTACGACGACCACAGATAATCGTGTTGAATCATACAAGTCAAGATCATTGCATATATATAATCTCTCTTTCATAGGCTATCCGAATTATTTCGGAGATATAGA
Source organism: Zanthoxylum bungeanum (assembly GCA_019454045.1). Lineage (NCBI taxonomy): Eukaryota > Viridiplantae > Streptophyta > Magnoliopsida > Sapindales > Rutaceae > Zanthoxylum > Zanthoxylum bungeanum. The sequence goes on along the minus strand of SKCR01053925.1, from coordinate 52,948 downwards.
ATAACGTCAAATCTCCGCTATGAATCATTCTAATATGTCATGACATAATCGTGATTCTCCAAATAAATACTCGAAACTCGTTTCTACAGTATACCTCGGCCAAAGATTTTTAAAGAATCACTGATTGGATACCTAAATCTCGTACACGGGACTGACAGATCCTCTCTAGATACACAAGATATCGTAATTATCTGTCCACACCCAATGAACAAGCGAAAGTTTATCTTAAAAGATCGTTGACGTGACTGCCATCAAAGTGTGAATGATATCCTACATATCCACAATGATATCTCAAGTTAAACGAGCTAATATGCTATTCGACTCGAGAAGAATTTTTTTGACGTTGATGTACCATATATTAGGAATCTTCAGGTGAGTCGTTCAGTATTTATCCAATAAATACATACATGTCTATATGAGTCTCTCTAAGACTCATGGTTTACTGAGATGAGCCATTAGAACTATTCCAATATACGACATGTACCACTTTCACGGGTTTACTAACCGACAATGTGTGTAAATCTTGACTAGGAACTATTTTAAGAATGAATCAAGTTGTAATGTTTCTCAGTGTTCGTTGCGACGCTTTTGCAACTAAATTACACCAACTCATTTTATGGACTATTTATGTCCTTACCATTAAAAAAAAAATTATATCGATGAAAGTACTAAATTTTATTCAAAATAAAATATAAAAGTACAACGTATTTACAATAAATACATCAAAAATTGGCACGCCAATCACCAAACTCTAACACGCATGATTTCAGTCGTCGTCACCATACCATCATCGCCCTCATGCTGCTTTCCCCAACCACTCAACAAACAGCTATACTGCCACTGAGTTCAACCACCCCTTCAGCATAAACCCATCATTACAACCTTTTAACCACTGCTACACACTTTGTTGATGCGACAACCTATGATTCAACTACTCCGGCATTGTGCCGTCCTATGAATAGTTGGCAGTCTTCTTCCATTAAGAGTCGTTAATCAACTTCTATTATCATTAGCCTTCTAGAATCCCAAACTCCCAAATAGGGCATACGTCATGTGACCTAGTCCTCCATAAGCCCATCTCCCCACTTAGGACATACATCATATGACTTAAATATAGATTGGCCTATACTCTCATCTTCATTCCTCGGGTCGGTATACCGAAGTATATGATACTTGTCAGAGCTCCTTCTAGCTTTCTTAACCAGGTCAGGTTGCTATGCATAGACCTTATCGGGTAGGGTTCAACAAATTCTCTGATAATCTCAAATTCATCATTACTTTATTAGGTCGGGTTGACATAATAACTCACTCCATCCTTACTACGCTCTGCCCTTGGGAGACTCTTCTGTACCACAAGGTAGGGTACTTCTGTCAAACTTTGTCTGTCTCTTCAGACCCTTAGGCCTTTATTATCCATTTTTGGCTAAGTACAACACTCATTCTGTCCATCCTCAGTATTTAAACCTTTATTAAGGTGAAAAACCACCATCAACAAAGCCTTTTATGGAAATTTTTGTTGATGGTATGTCATACACTTCACAATTGGATGCACATCAGCATCAATTTGATAGTGCTCCAGGTAGTTCAACAAATAAGACAAAAAAAATCAAAGACAAAAATTATGATCATATGTGCTCAACTATTAGGTCAATGGTTGAGTCAGTTGCAGCAATGGTACCTAAGTTAGATGGTTTGATTAATGTGCTTTCTACTACTGATAAGCATGTAGCTGATTTACAAGCTAAATTGTATGAAGAAATGATGAAAGTTGATGGCTCAGATGAGGATCATTTATGATGCAATTAATATATTGGCCATGAAACATGATTTAATATGCGTGTTCGTTACCATACCTGATCAACTCAAAATCGTCGGGGAATATAGCTATATATAAGTTATGATATTGGAACTTTGAATTTGTATTGTTCTATGTTTTGATTTTCAATTTGCGAACTTTTAAGATCATGTGGATTTTATGATTATGAACTCACGATGACTTATTCTATTATATATTATGTGTGGATTTTAAATTTTAAATTTTAGGATTGACTATAAGCATTTTGGATCAACTCTCCAATTATATTAATAATATTACTTCAACTATATATTTGTAACAAATTTTGCCTTGTATTACAGATATTATTTTGTTTGGTTCTTTGAATATTGAGGGTTAAAACATGATCAACAATTATTTATCTTTAATTAAATTATAAAAAATAATAAAAATAATTTATTCTTAAAAAATAGTGTATTATGATAAAAATCATATGCACGATATTATAATAAATTAGCATATATATATATATATCTAATTATTTATTTTGTTAATGAAAAATACATAATTTTAGTTAAGAGTATTTTTGTAACTTTTAACAATTCATTCCGCTTATAAGATAAAGTAAACACATCAATGAGAATTCTGTTGATTCCGATTCATGCAACTCAAGTAAACAACTTATTCCGATTCCGATTCCAATTCCTTATTCCGATCCCACCCCATTCCGATTCTAACTCATTCTGATTACCAACTAGTAAACGCAATACATAAGAATGCAACATTCAAAGCCTCAAGGATTTTGCTAATGTACCCCTGTATGAGATTGGGGTCAAACATTTATCAATAAACTTAAAATTTGATAGCATTAAACATGAAATTTCAGATATCAAATATCCTTATATCATTATATCTATACCGTAGATGGCCCCAAGCCTCAGTGATGCTAAAAATCTTATGCAACCAATTCTCATTTGCATTTCCTCAATTGAGCATTTTCCACATCAAACTGTCAACAAATCTCTGCTGACAGACCCAGAACCAGAAACCTCACCTGCCTTGCTTTTGTTTGCCTTGGTCTTGGATTTAGAGTCATCTAGATAATGCTGATATATATATGAAAGAAATCCCCAGATTGCCAATACCATGGCTATTGCCTTCACTCCATTCATCTTATCATGGAAAAATATCACTGCAAGAATGGGAATAACAGGCAAACACAAGGTACTAATCACATTGGAGAACAGAGAAGATACCTCCAAAACCAACCCCAAAAAACCAATCGATGAAATTTGCCATGACACTGCCGTCCATATCAGAGTCATCAGATAGGATACCCTTCCCTCTTCATATTCATTCATCTCTTTCGACAAATCTTTCCATTCTCCGCTAGCAAATAGTCCCACCACACACCCACATGTTGCCACAAATGATGAATATGTTTGCATATCCAACACAACAGAGAATGTCTCCCTTTTTATGATCTTCTCAAAACAAAGCTGTAGCAGCGAAAGGTACAAGGAGTACACTGCAGATGCACCCAGCGTGCATAAGAAACCGATCACATACTTTCCTTTGCTTATATCTGAAGTGTTTTCGGAGTCTGCATTGACAGCGAGAAGGGAGGCTGAAACTGTAAGAAGGACTATAGAGTTGAATATGAAAGGAGTGAACTTCTGTGAATTAAGGAAGAACGCGAAGAGTGCATTAAAGGCCATTTGGGTTGCACATAGCAGAGAATAAGTAGAGACAGGAAGGTATAAGAGTCCATACGAGTACATCATATTGTCGCCAATCAAGAGTAGGCCAAACGCTACGTATAGGGAAACGAGTGTGGAAAGTTTTGGTTTGGCTGATTCGGTGGAAGGTGATGAGAAGAAGCAAAGAAGTGGAAGCAGAATTGGGAAACCAGCTGATTGAACAAATGTTGCCATCCATTTGCTATTGCCACCTTTGTCATAGTATAATCTGCCTAGAAGAGTAGCTGCTGACTGGCCAACAAGAACAAATAGTATGTACAGAATCATACGAAGCCACCATTTGTAATATATTGGCTTTGGAAGTCGCCATTGTCGGGTTACAGTCACAGAGGTATCTTTATGCAAGTCTTGTTCTCTATGATTAACTGGTGATAACACACAAAATGTTCAGATTGTAAGGTCTTCAGATAATATAACAAAGAAATGCAGTTACCAATCAATTTGCGTCTAAAATTTACTACATTTATTCTTCAACGGTGTTCCTTTTTATACCGTTTTCACACAAAAATAAAAAGAGATATTAAAAATTTAAGACACACTTACAATGATGAAATGTAAATCCCCATCAATAAATAGACAAACTTCTTAAAGACTATTTTCGCCAGCATATGGGCAAATCGATAAACACAGAACATAATCAAAATATGAAATTTCAGATCTCTACTAAGAATCAAACAACAGCCAAGATAAAATTGGCAAGACTAGACTATGTGTATAATAAAATTTCAAGTATATATGGTGAGTGGCTAACCTCTGTTTTGTAGTTCCAGCTCTGGAGCAGCCTCCATGACTCAGATTTTTAACCAAGGAACAAATTATGCTCATCTTTGTATCTCTTGCAAAGTTGGTCTTTATAAAAACGACAACTTTGTCTGGTTTACACAAATGGTTTATTATTATATAATTAAAAGTTTGCAGTCAAGTTAAGTTGAAACCCAGTTGAGTTGAAACTGATTAAAGTTTCTTTGACCTTTTTTGGACAGTTGGCAAATTTCGACTTGGCTACCTCGATAAGTTTAGTTTTTTTAAACTTGCTCATCAGAACTCTCTTCTTTTTTCACTTGACAGATTTATCAATCTCCCATTGTTTCTTTAGATGTAAGAATGGGATAATAACATATAGGTCTCTACTTTTTGACAGAATGACAGTAAAGTCGGTTTTTAAAGTCAATATTTTGATTGCTATACTCTAAAATCTGGTTATTTCAATTTTCTAATTGTTATTAAAAAAGTTTTAAGAGTAACACTATCATTGGTTTTATTAGGAATGGCAATAAGTCAAGTCTGGCCTAAGTCGGGGAATTTTTTAAGCTTGGGTCCGAGAAAAGGCCGGCCCGGCCCGATCGGCCTTTTCTCGGGCTCGGGCCCGGTCCGAGATTTTTTATCCCGAACCCGGATTTTTTTGCATGCTTAGGTTTTATAGACTTGGAAAAAAAAATGTAAATTGTGTACCCTTGTTTCCAAGATCATGCTTTCTTTTAGATCTTTGGTCTTCCAATGGACCTCTTTACTAGTTGAAAAGTTGGCAAGTGGACATAAAGTCGATTAACAGGCAAATAAAATTTAACATCACGTGAGATCGGATATTAAACTGATAAGAATTAAGAAGCCTAAAACTTTGCCACAAATGTCTACTTCAATCATTTCTTCTCTCTAGTAACTGTCATTAGCTGCAGCTTCTGTTGAAGTTGAACACACCATCCAATACCCATAAGAACCCAAACAACCAAAACTAAAGAGCACAACACTGACTTCGAGAGTTGGTAAAAAATTTTGAATCTTAATTGGAATTCGAAATAATTTTTCCTCACAAATAAATTTTTTGATTGGAATTTGAGATAATTTTTCATATTGAATATAAAATCGGACCGGGATTTATGATGATTTTTCAGCTCGAATTACGAATTTTAGTCTAAAAAATCTTGAATATCGAACCGTTCGGTCTTGTATTCAGATCGTCCATATTCAAAAACTAATCATGATTTGAGACGATTTTTTCTCCCCAATTATAATTGAAATAGACCGGGATGTCCCGATTGTCATCCCTACCCCCTTCTACTTAAAGTTCCAACCAATTCATTGAGAAAGGATTACTAGAAATATTAGGACATTTAGAGGACAAAATTGAAGTAAAAGCAGCATGAGACTTGGATGATTGTGATGATTTGATCACTAATTTTTATAGTCCTTTCTCAGCAATACCCTGTACCTTTGAAATCTTCTTGGATCTGCATATTTGCCATATTGTTGGTCAAGTGATGTGTATACCATCATTCATCAACAGGTCATTCAAAACTGGGCATGTAAGCAGCTCATTCTGCAGTATATGGGACAGAAACATAAGCATATGCAGGAGCAGGATTGTATGGCATATATCCAGAGGAAGGTCCAGCAGAGGCATTACTTGCATAAGAAGGCATAGTATAGCCATGCATATAGGCAGAGTCATCATGATATGGCATGTATGGAAATGTCTCATAAGTGGCCATGTAAGCTGATTTCTGACCCATTCCTTTACTGAAGCCTCTTGGTGGAGTAAGAATAAAATCTCCATTGTATCTATTCCAACACACATCAACTGTATGCCCATTCTTAAAGCATATTTGACAAGATACATGTTACTCATCAGGTGTATTTCCAGAGTTATTGACACCATTACTGTTGTTAAAAGCAGTAAAGGTGTTATGCATGCCATTATAGTTGCCTTTAAACTTTCTTTCTCATTCCAATTTGTCTGCCAGAATTGCCTTTAAACATGTTACTCATCAGGTGTAAAGGTGTTATGGCCTTTGATTGTGACCTCCACTTCTTCCACTAAAATATCCTCTGCCAACACCAGATCCACTGTAATGACCTTGATAACCTCCTGCATAGCCACATCTTCTAAAGTTCCCTCTTTTTTGAGCATAGTTAGCATTAAACATATTATTTTTCACAGTATTTTCTTGCTCCAATCTAGATTCATAAGTAAGTAACAATGCATATGCATCATCATAATCCATACCACTGTTAGAAATATAGGGAGATATGTCTAGATAACCCGGCCCTAAGCCATTCAATATTTGCATTAGCAGATTTTTTCAGTCATTGGACTACCAGCACAAGCTTACTTATTTGCTATATTTTTCATTTTCAAGCAGTAATCTTCCATATTAAGAGATTCTTTTCGAATATTGCTGATTTCATATCTAAGAGGCAATAACCTAGCCTGTGATTGAACTCCAAACTTCCTTTCTAATGTTCTCCAAACATCAAGTGAATTATCACAGTTATTAACCTAACTTAAAGTACCTTCACTAATGGATGAGACTGTTGTAAATTCTTCAAATATTAAGTTTGGATGGAGGAAGGACATGTCCCTTGGATGGTGCCCTATGGGAAGGGTACAAACATGTAGGGACATGTCCTCCAATTTAGAAGAACATACTTCTAGGCTCCAAGTGGTGCATGGGAGGGGTATAACCCTTGGGAGGGTTACACCCCAAACCAAATGGTGCCCTTAAGGCACCCTTCCATGCCTTTATAAAGAAGCCTCCATGTTCATTCTAATGAGTACGAAAATCCATCTAGAAGTCACTACATTTGTTGTTTTAAGAGTCAGAGAGAGATTCTACCATTGTCCCAGTTCGAGATCTTGTTAAGGAGTGCCCCTTGAACAAGAGGAATCCAAGTTATCCTGGGAGGACATTAGCCACAAAATCCGTAGAGCACCGAGACGGGGCTAATAAGTTCTTAAGGACAGAGGCAACTCGGCTTGGAGCATTTGTTTTCGTCAGATTTTCCAGGTTTTCTTTATATATCAAGTTTTAGGGTTTTGCAAAGATCTACTTTTATGTTCTGGATTTGGTTGTTTATTTGCATGTTAATTTTCTGTTTAATGACACTAAACCCCCAACAATCTTAAGAACTTATCATTTTTAGTGTTGTTAGATAGAAATTCGCATGCTTAGATAAGAGAATTTCTGGAAAATATCGTATGTGCATGAAAAATACGTAAGGGCGTTCAAACGCCCGACGAACGCGAAGGTAAAAATCTGAAATTTCGTAAGAACGTTCGAATGCGTCTTCAAACGCAACTCGAACGCAAGCCTTCTGCCTAAGAATGTTCGAACGCATCTTCAAACGCAAATCGAACGCAAACCCTCTGACTTAAGACGTTCGAATGCATCCTAAACTCAACACGAACGTAAACTCTCTGGAATACTCTGTTCGAACACGTTCTCGAATGCTCCACGAACGTGAACTCTCTGGAACACTTCGTTCGAACGCGTTCTCGAACGCAACACGAACGTGCACACACAGGACAGTCTCATTCGCACCTAGATACGAATGCGACACTAACGAACTAAGTCCTGGAATTGTTTCTAAATAGAAAAGACTTAAACTAATTCAATATTAACTTAGCAAATCATATACTGAATCACAATAATCTTGGTAGTATAGATTTAAGTTATTAGTAGGGTGTTCAATTATCACAAGCATACACATACTGATGAAGTTGAAAATTAATTTTGTGTTGCATACTTGGTTGAGAATTTAAAGTGTAATCATACACAAGTAATTCCATCAAATCTCGATTGACACATACATATATATCTACACATATCGAATATTATATTATAAAATAAAAGTGTAATACTAAGTTTTGAATTGCTAAGAGATTCTATTGAGAAAGTGTTTAAATGATATTCTGTCAAAAAGGCGATAAGAGCCTAAGTGGTTACTCCGGACCCCCCTCGTCTTCTGGGAATATTCCTTTATTTACTTTTCATAAGAAACTTTAGTCGAAATTCAAGGACTTGTGATTATTGGTACTACCATCCAATAGAACAACGAGTGGATACTTGGTATATCACTTGAACAAGATCATTTGTTGATCGTTGTGCAATCTGTCTTTTGTAGACTTATTGACCTCTGTTGGTTTTTCCAGTTACACATGGCTAGTGGAAACATCACAGTACCGGTCTCTCATGGAGAAAAACTGAAAAAGTTTTTTGGGGCAAACTTTAAACAGTGGTAGAGCAAAATGTTGTTCTACCTGACAACTCTGCAGTTGGCTAAATACCTCAAAGATCCTCCGGATCCCGTGGAGGGTGAATCAGAAATAGCCAAGCAACTGCGGGAAGAGACATGGTCGTCTGACGACTTCTTGTGCAAGAACTACCTTTTGGGTGGACTTGACAATACCCTGTACACCAAGGCATTGTTTCTACGAAGATTCTCTGGGAATCTCTCGACAAGAAATATCAAACCGAGGATGCCGGACAATAGAAATTTTCGTGGGTAGGTTCATGGACTACAAGATGATAGATTCAAGAACTGTAATGTCTCAGTTGGGTGAACTGCAATTGATCATTCATATTGGATGAAGGTATGAAACTCTGTGAGACGTTTCAAGTTGCCACTATCATTGAAAAGTTGCCTCCATCATGGAAGGACTTCAGGAGCTATCTGAAACATAAAAAAAAAGAAGCAGATGAGCCTTGAAGACCTTGGAGTTCGAGTGAGGATCGAAGAGGACAATAGAAAGTCCGAAAAGGCCAGTGTAGGCACTGCATTTTTACACATAAGTCCCTATGATGAGTCTCATTTTGGAGACACTACCTTTTAAGTCACGGAGGTCACGGGAAACGGACATCGGAAGGGGAATTCAGAATAAACAAGGTTCACTGTTTTCATTGGTGCTACGTTCGTGTATACGTTCGAACGTCAAACAGATTGCGGGCGTTCGTGCTGCGTTCGATGATGCGTTCGAACGGTGTCGGTAATTCTGGTTTTGCTGCTAGCCTCACATCCAGCCCATTTAGCCCCCCAAAGCCCATAAAACACATCCCAATTTAAATAAATAAATATTAATTAAAACATTAACTAAATAAGATAATAATTAAATTAATTAAATAATTAAATAAAACATATACCAAACATAAAATAAACAATTACCAACTTAAACTAAAATCATGCCTAAATTAAACAAATCACATACTAAATCAAAATATAATCATGCCTAATTAAAATCAATCAACCAATTATATCCCAATCTAATAAGATTATTCCCAAAACTTAAAATATTTTATTCCTAATCCAAGCCAATCAAATATTCAACCTTCCCTATCTAGCCAAGATTTGTCCCCCCTCAATCTTTGACTTCCATTAACCAAACCAAATCAAATCCCTCTTCAATTAGCCAAATCCCTTTCCTTGTCAAGCCCAACCCTTTGCCTATAAAAAGAACCCTTCACCAACCTTCTCAACCCTAGTCCCTAGCTCATACACAACACACATAAAAATTACAGGAAGAACACACCCAAGAAAAAAGGAAGCAAAAGATAAAGAGGAGACGACAGCGAAACCACAAGGAAACAGTAGCAAAACGACTCAAAACAGTAAAGACAACAAACGAGAACAGTGAACCAGTGAACCGGGAGAGTTGCGGAGCATCCACCCTTCCGACGATCGTGTACCGTACATCCGAGAGGTGATTTAAAAGGTTAGACCTGAGGGTACATTTTCATTAGCTTATATTCATTTTTTTTTATTATTATTATTGAATTATATTCGCATGAGAGTCGTTTATGGATGCATGTTGTGGCTTGAATGAAATGGAAGAGTGTCGTCTCTTATGGTATATAGGATGGAAATCCAGACGTAAATTCCGTAGCCGAATCCGAATGGACGGTAGTGCGGTCTGTACATGGGACACAACTCCACGTACCACCTGAGTAAACGGCACCTTCTCTTGTGTGGAGTTGCTTTGGTGTATTTATTTCTTGTCATTTAAATCCTGTATGTTGCTTATTTCCGTATGATATGATCGAGTGCATGGGCTTAGCAAGTGCGATGAAAGGTTCCCTAATTGGAAGGGTTAAAATCCTTCACCACGACGTTTTGCCGCACCGATCGATGTGTGTTCGGTTGAATGCGAGATACGTTCAATCGAGCATACCTAGTTTGATATGATTGTCTTTATTTTCGTATGCATGATTCAACCGAGCGCATGTGTTTAGTAAGTGTGATGTGAGATCCCCTATGGGGAGGGGCTAAAGCCCTTTACCACGATGCTTTGCTGCGCCGGTTGATGTGTGTTCGGTTGGATGCAAGACACGTTCAATCGGACATACTTAGAATAGTATGATTGTCTTTATGTTTGTATGCATGATGTGATGTGACGCGCATGAGCTTAATATGTTGGTCTAAAGGTCATCTCTTTGAGAGATCAAGAGCCCTCAAAAGGCCACCTTTACGGCAGTACTTCGCCGCGCCCCTTTATCTTGCTGTTTATGCATTGCGTCCCATTTCATGCATCAGGTCTGTTCCCGTTCGAACGCGTTTACGAACGCAACTCGAACGCGCATGCATTTTTGCCTTATCATGCATCAGGTCTCACTTCCGTTCGAACTCGTTCACGAACGCCATACGAACGCGAGCATTCTGTCTCATTTCCGTTCGAACGCGTTAGCGAACGCAATACGAACGCGAGCATTCTGTTTCATTTCCGTTCGAACGCGTTTACGAACGCTACTCGAACGTGAGCATTCTGTCCCATTTCTATTCGAACTCGTTTACGAACGCTACACGAACGCGAACACACTGAATTGAGTCTGTCTTATCATATTCATGCATAATTGCCTCTTGGTTGATCCTTCTTGTGTTATATAGCCAACCATATTATTTGTATCCCTGCATTTATCCATTATATGTGTTCTCGGGATTGTATTCAAGCATGATTAGGCTGTTAGCATGTTATTTGGTTAATAGGTTCATGAGATAGTACTCAAGCATGTTTATTCCATTGGTTGCGTCGTTTGCCTTGGTCTTGATTTAACGCATTACGATTCATATGCCTATGCCATGATGACTTTGGAGTATTATTTCTTGTGATATATCGGATGGAAACCCAGACATAAATTCCGTAGCCGATTCCGAATGGACGGTAATGCGGTCTGTACTTGGGATACAATTCCACGTATCACTTGGAAGAGTGCTCACATGTATGATTGTGCGGATACTACGTATGCTTGTGTTTTCATGAATATGATATGCTGAATGAAGTTGTATGTTCATTGTTACTTTGAGGTATTTTGTTAGACATGTGTTATTAGATATGAGATATATGCGAAATGTATGTATGAGTGTTATTTTGTACCCATGAATATAGAAGCATGATATTCTTAAAAATAAGTGTTACTTAAGCCTGATTAAATCATTACATAAATCATTTCATTACAAGTGACATGAGTAAGGGACCATTCCGAACCCAACAGTTTGAGGTCTTCCCTTGCGAGGGGTGAGTGCGGCCTTAAATCTCATTTTCCCGGTTCACACCGGGTGGCGACTCCATTATTCTCCGGTTTAGTCCTCTGTTGGCTACTCCGTACTCCCAACTAGGCCGCGAGCCTAGGAACAGCATGCGTCGCCCAGGTCCTGTTGTCCACAGCCAACTACAAGACTATGGAGTCTAAGGCCAACATCGTCGAGGATGGAAAAGGTAGCAAAAGGAGAAAGAACAGTGGAGCTGATTCTTCCCAAGAAAAGAAGAAGTTCAAGGGAAAGTGCTTCAACTGTGGAAAAAGCGGTCATATTGCAAAGGACTGCAGAAATAATAAGTCTCAGGACAAGGGCAAGAAAAAGAAAAATGAGGCCCATGTCGCTGAAGATGAGCAGTTAACTGATGAGATCTCAGAGATGAACCTCTCAGCAGTGGTAACTAAAGCCAACTTGGTTGGGAATCCGAGAGAATGATGGGTAGACACTGGGGCTACTCGTCATATCTGTGTTGATAGCAAGATGTTTTCCTCGTATCAGAAGGTCGATGGTGGCGATCATCTGACTATGGGAAACTCGTCTACCTCTAGAGTGGTTGGACAAGGCACAGTGGTTCTGAAGATGACATCCGGAACGGAGCTTACATTGAAGAATGTTTTGCATGTTCCAGATATTCGGAAGAACTTGGTCTCGGGTTCTCTCCTTAGCAAGAATGGCTTTAAGCTTGTATTTGTTTCTAACAAGTTTGTATTGACCAAAAATGATGTCTATGTAGGAAAATGATACCTCACTGAGGGCCTTTTCAAATTCAATGTAATGACTGTCAATCGACACAGTGCTAGTAATAATAAAGCTACAACGTCTGCTTATATTATTGAGTCACAAAATGTATGGCATGAAAGGTTAGGACATGTTAATTATAATACGATGTGTAAATTAATTAACATGGACTTTATACCTAAATTTACAATTGATAGCCAACATAAGTGTGAGGCATGTGTTGAAACAAAAATACATAGAGCATCATTTCATCGAATGAAGTTCTGAACCATTGGAACTTGTACACACTGATGTGTGTGATATGAATATTGTGCAAACAAGAGGCGGTAAAAAGTACTTTGTCACTTTTATCGATGATAGCACAAAATTCTGTTATGTGTATTTGCTGAGGAGAAAAGATGAAGCTATTGAGAGCTTTATACACTATAAGAACGAAGTTGAGAATCAACTTGGAAAGAAAATCAAAAGAATCAGGAGTGATAAAGGTGGTGAATATGTCTCATCATTTGGTGAATATTGTTCAAATCATGGAATTATTCACGAAACCACTGCTCCTTATTCGCCTCAACAAAACGGGATTGCTGAGCGTAAAAATCGAACGTTGAAGGAAATGATAAACGCCATGTTGACAAGCTCTGGTTTACCCCAGAACTTATGGGGGGAAGCCTTGCTTTCCGCCAACTACGTTCTGAACAAGCTACCTCACAGACGATTGGACAAGACACCATATGAGTTGTAGAAAAGGTTATTGTAGACACTTACATTTTTGCATGAGCCCGATGATGAGCCTCGTTTGGAGGCACTACCCGATAAGTTGCGGAAGTTACGGGAAACAGACGTCTGAAGGGGAAATTCAGGATAAGTACGTCATCAGATTTAATTCACATGTTCACTGCATGTGCGTTCGTGCCGCGTTCGGAAACATGTTCGAACGGCGAACAGATTACGCGCGTTCGTGTAGCATCCGAATAAGTGTTCGAACAACCATCGGTATTTCTGTTTTACTGCTAGCCACACGCCCAAGCCATCCAAAACCCATTTAGCCCACCAAGCCCAATCCAAAAATAATTAAAACACTTAAAATACATGTCACAAATTAAATCAAATCCAATTTAAATCAAAATAATATCCTTCCTAATCAAATTAAATCCAATCAAACTAAATCAAATCAAATCAAATCCCCCATCCTAAATTAAATAGAACAAATCAATTTAAAACCAATCTAAATAAATCACCTACCAATTTAAAGATATTCCCCCACCAAAAATACACAAGATCACTTCCTTAAATAATTAAATTAAATACACCCCTTATTTACTTGATTTTATTCCATTTTTTAAGTCATACACACACAAGGAAACCATAGGCTCACCATTATAAAAAGAGACCCAAGCCAACCCTATTCCCCCTTAGACATTCACTCCTCCCTCTAGAGACACATTTCACGGCATCCACAAAAAAACCCCAAGCACCTCTCTCTCTCACGCCAAAGACCCTAGACACATCAACCATAAATAAATACCCTAAGCCAACAAAATAACAACACAAAAACTCTCCCCAAAATACCTTAAAACAGCAGCCCCAAATACCTTAAAACAGTCCAAAAATCACCCAAAAACAAGTCCCAAAATCACCCAAAAATAGTAGCCAAAACCAAGACAAGGCAGTCCCCGAAGATCGTAGAAAAACAACAGTAAAAATGAGAAAAAAACAGCGGTGAAAACAGCGAAACAACGAAGAAAAATAGTGGACTAGCGAACCAGGGAAGTAAAGAGCACTAACCCTTACAACGAAGACGTAACGCACTTCCGAGTAGCAACTTAAAAGGTAAGACCTGAGGGCACTCTTTATTACTTTTTATTTTGAAGTTTGGATGCGGCAAGCTCGGTTGGACATGAAATATGTCCAACCCGGGTGTGCGAGGTCCTATTGTTGGGGTTGGTGCTCAGAGCGCCAATCCGACCGTATTTATGTCTGATTCATGAATACGAACATCCCCTTATTCCATAATATTACTTATTTATGGTTGCACCTCTTGTTCTTATATACGTATTCGATCTGATTACGATTAGATTGAAACTAAATGTGGTTTAGTGATATGTATATATTAGACAAAGGCCCGATAATATATAATGCAGTACACAGTTACAAAGTTAGTTTGTAATTGACATTGGGAAGTGTCATTGTTATATGAATATTATCAAACATAGTTCCTGGTCAAGATTTGCTAACACGGGTCGGTTAGTCAAATCCGTTGAGACCAGTACATGTCGTATATCGAGACTTGGTCCGATGGTTTATCCCAATGAACCATGAGTCTATGGAGACTCGTATAGACGTGTAGGTGTTTATAGTGGATAAACACTGAACGGCTCACCGAGATTCTTAATGGATGGTACACCAACGTCAATAAGAATCTTCTCGGGTTGAGTAGCATAGTGGTCCTTCGACTTGAGACACCACTGTGGATGTATGAGACATCCTCCACACTCAATGGCAGTCACGTCACCGATCTATTTAGATCAGACCTCCGCATGTTCGTTGGGTGTGGATCGATCCTCAGGATATCCTGTGTGTGTCAAGATAGGATCCGTCAGTTCTGTGTACAGAGCATAGGTAGTCCATATATATTTAGCAGTCTGTTAAATCTGTGGCCACAATATACATCGGAAGTAAGTTCCGAGTGTTATTTAGAGATTGCTAATAGATACGTCGACGAGATAATACCTATAGAGATTTGACGTTTACATCTATATCTCTGGGATTATCTGGATACCTGAGACGGAGGGATTATACGTATGCAATGACCTCGACCTGTATGATTCAGCTAGTTTATCCATGATCGTCATAATCTACGGATGGATAGATTATGGACACGAAATTGGATTTCGTGACGGATATACCTGAATCTAGAGAGTCTCAATAATGAAACATACTCGTAGAGCACTAGAGCAACATTTATGAATAATGATGATTATTTATAAATCGTTTAATCGTTAACGAAAAATACATGCGAACGGGCTGAACCGTCATTTCCTAATTGATGTGTGTTTGTATTTAATATATGATATTATTAATACACATTAATAAATAGTCAAATAAAGGTATTTGACATATATCATCAATATGTGTATTTGAGATATTTAAAGTAAATATAATACATATATTTGATATATTTGTATTTAATTAATTATTTAATTATTTAATTGTTAAATGATTAATATAATTAGAATATAAATATATCACCAAATGATAAAGTTAGGAAATGATTATAAGTTGCAATTGTTGACTTATACATTAAAGGAAAAGGTTGTCAAATTGATTTTGACTTCTTAAGATATTTGTTCAAAATTGTTTGAAAATGAAAAATATCTTTTTCCTTTATTTTTCATTAATTTCGGCCATACACTTAAAATATAAGAGATATATTTTTCTTAGTTGCATTTTTTGACTTAATTAAATGTCTTTAAAGTTGTTTTTAGATATTTATGTCAAGTTGATCAAATGAAAATCAAATGAAGATGAAATTAATAGTCTTGTTTATTTTAAGGCCAAATTCGGCCAAGCACAAAAATAAATAAGTATATATTGTTTTTCATTTCATTTGGTATCTAACCTAATACACTTTAAAGAAAAACTCCATTAATGGAAGCAAAGGAAGCTTGTGAGAAAGAAAGAAGAAATCAAAGAAAGCTTGGATTTTAGTGAGTTTTTCCAACTTGCTATTAGAAAGGAAAATGTTCCTTAGGATCTAGGCTTTAACATATGATGTTCTTAGGTTATTTCTCTCTTTATTCCTTGTGTTTTTGTTGATGGAAGTTTTGATGGAAGTGTTGAGCATGTATGATGAAGGAATGTTGTGACTATTGTAGTTATAAGATTTCTTTTAAGGTTTTGGAAACCATGTTGCTAATCTAGAGTTGTTGACCCACTCTTAGATGACCTAGATTTGATCTTGAGTTGTTTCATTGTGTTGAGACTTTTATTGGATGGAAGAAACATGATTGAAGTATTGGATTTAACCAATTTGGTCTAATTTGTCCAATTTGATGAAATTGAAAAATTAGGGTTCATGACCAATTCAAAATTTGGGGCTTTTCATATATGTTGTGTATAGATGTGTATATGATGCATATAAAGTTTCATGTTGATTGGATTACATCTTGATGTGTTTTGAAGCATGAAATGACAAAGTACACAAATGGCACCCCATTGAGAGCATTCGGCCAAGTGAGTGAAATTTGGGGATTTGGTTGCTTTTGGTGTTTTGATATTTTGAACATGCTAAGTTCATCTTAGAAATGATTTAGAATCATTCAAAATTGATTTGATCAATTTCGGACTAAAATGGACAAAATACCAATGTAAGGGCATTTCGGTAAATTCACTTGAATATGATTCATTTGAATTTTATTTCATAATTTTATTATTGGATAATTAAATAAATATGTTTATTTAATTAATCCGAGAAAAAGTTTTGAAATCGGAAAATACGATTTTCCACCGCTTCGCTGCGTTACCGGATTCTGCCTCTAAAAACCCCTACAAAATGGTATCAGAGCAAGTCTGATTCTAGGCCTCCATAAATGATTAGCTTGTTTTATTCAATGTTTAATCATATTTTCTTGACTTTATACATGCATGTTATAATCTAATTTGATTAGATTTAGGGTGTATGACACTTAATGGAATATCCCCGCTTAATAAGGTTTTAAAGGCTACCTTTACCACGATGTTTTGCTGCGCCGGACGAAGTACACTCGATTGAATGTGAAATATGTTCAATCGGGCATACGAGATCCTACATTATGTATTTGTTTATCCATGCATGTGTTTGTGTCATTTCAGATGCCATTTTGGTAACCTCGTTCGAACGCGTTTCTGTGTCCTACAGTCTGGCGACTTCCGTTCAAACGCGTTTACGAACGCTACTCAAACGCGCGTCTATTTTTTTTTATCATGCATCAGGTCTTACCCCGTTCGAACGCGTTTCCGAACGCTATACGAACGCATACATTCTATTTTATTTACGTTCGAACACGTTTCAGAACGCTATTCGAACGCGCACGTATTCTGTTTTATCATGCATCAGGCCTTGTCCCGTTCGAACGCGTTTCCGAACGCTATACGAACGCGAACATTCTGTTTACCATTCGAACGTATTTCAAACTCTACACGAACGCACATACAGTGCACAGACTTCTTTTCGTCACATTTCATGCATGTTTGCTTCTTTGATTATTTCTTTTGCACTACATGATTAATCATATCATTTCATTATTTACGCTTAGACAATTATCATCTATTTATATTTCCGTATTTATCTATTTAATGTGTTCATGAGATTGTGTGCTTGCCTTTATTTCACTTACTTTTATGCATACAAACTTAGATATAGGTTGTATGCGATCTTAGATATAGGTTGTATGCAAACTTAGATATATGTTGTATGCAAACTTAGATGTAGGTTATTCTTGCGTATGTATGTTACGTAGACTTGTTTGTATTATCGCTTAAATCCATTCATTACAAGTGACATAAGTAAGGGACCATTCCAAACCCAACAGTTTGAGGTCTTCCCTTGCGAGGGGTGAGTGCGGCCTTAAATCATTTCCCAGTTCACATTTTGTGGAGACTCCATTATTCTCCGGTTTAGTCCCCCGCGGGCTACTCCGTATTCCCGACCGGGCCGCGAGTCTGGAACAACGTCGCCGATTTCTGTGTCCTACAGTCTGGCGACTTCACTGAGGATAGAGAATTGGCCCCGAAATAATGTCTTGTAATGTTTGTGATTTTCGCTTTATTTAACCGTGTCTACAAGTGGGTTGGGACCAATGGGTTTAACCAAAGATATTATTAGAGCTAGGTAATGGTTTAGTGTCTTCATTCATTCACTACATTTCTATAGCTGAAATGAAAAGTTGTGAAGGCACCTAGATAATCATTTACTCGAAGCTTACCGTGATAGACTAATTTGGAGGACATATTGTTTATTCCTGTCACCAAGGCGATAAGAGCCTAAGAGGCAAGGGTATTTAAGAGAGTTCGTGACCGGCGTAAACACACACGTATAACGCAAGCGCACGTATCGTTCAAGTAGTATAAAAATAGCGATCCCACGAGGACTTAATATCTAAACTATTAATTTTATGAGGTCAAATGATTACTAATATCTAACAAGTTGATTGATTGATTTGAGATGGTGACGATTCTAAATTTAAAAACAAGTAAATAAAATTGTTCGAAAGTAGATTTTAAGAAAATTCAATATTAAAAACTATCTAGGGTTGTGATTTCTTCCAATATCATTTTAAAGATGAAGTGGTTATCTTATAGTTGGGTAACATATTGATTTATTAACCTGGAACACTAAATTATGTGTAAGCCTCTGTCGATGGTCAGACACAAATACCCAGTTTAACCCAATTGAACCATATGTCTATGTCAACCAAATTATCTGGATTCATTAAGTTTAAGTTCCAATTATGGCTACCCCCGCCTGACAGGTATATTCCTATCCTGTAAGGAAATCTATTAAAGGGTTATCTATCCTCAAGGAAGATCGTGGGCTATTGAGTCTAAGGCTGAAACCTAAAATCCCTATGTCTAGTTCATTTTAGATTTACCAGATCAATTTTATTAATAGCCAGTTAATGAAAAAGCATTAAGTTTAAGACTCAATAAATAAATCTTTATATTACCCAAGCTATAATCTAACCCCTTATAAAACGGTGATATTGGATTTCATCACAACCCCAGATAACTGGCTTAGTTATGACACATATTTACGGGTAGTAAAAAAAAACTTAAATAAAATAAAAGATATAAAGTAAAATACTGAAAATTAAATACTGAAAATTAAATGCTGAAAGTAAATTACTGAAAGTAAATTGCTGAAAGTAATTTGCTGAAAAGTAAATTGCTGAAAGTAAATTACTGAAAAGTAAAAACTGAAAATTAAAGAAAGAAAAGTACTGTGCGTAAAAGTAAATTGCGGAAAGTAAAAACTGAAAAGTAAAGAAAAGAAAGTGGGAAAGCGAAAATTAATTACTAAAAGCTATAAATAAACAAACAAGATACAATCTTCTTAGTATTCTTAAGGAATTCCTTAGAAGAAAGTATGAAATTTACAAATGAAATGGCTTGGTATTATAGGCAAAATTTTGCCTCCATCAAATCATCCACCAAATCAATTATTAATTGCTCCACTAATTGATCCACTAATTGCTCTACCAAATCCATTATTAATTGCTCCACTAATCTCTTATCATGTTTGGTGATGATTTGATAATTTTTATTATTTATTTATTTATTAATTATTTTTTGCTTTGAAAATGATTGAAAGTGACTTTAATAATTACACACTACACACTTCTGGATGGTTCATCAATTTCGGGCATGAAATCTTCAGAATTCGAAATTATTTTGTCTTTAAAAGTTGTAGATCTTTGAGTCTTCTTTAATCTGGAACTTGAATCAGCTCAATCCGATATCTGAGTAAAACGTTATGCCCAAAATACGACAGATGCGCAAAACTGGAATTTCCAAAACTGCACTTCGTCAAAACGCCCTTTCAAGTTTCCAATCTCCAAAATTAAAATATCAAGTCCAATAATTGCCATTATTTGACCCATATTTCATCCTAAATGATTTCATTGAGACCCGATATTATTTTATCTACAAAATAAACTAAAACACATCAAAAAGTTCATTAAACCCGAGAAACTAAATAAAATATTAAGTTAAAGGGGCGGTAAATATTGATATATTTTCCGCTCATCAGTTCGCTCCACCCTCCCTCTGGGGAATCTTCAATAAGAATTCCATTTGACAGTCAGTCATGTATCATCACTCGTTGGTACGTACCTTAGCGTATAAAAAAGGTGCGCTCACTTGGTCGCTCGAACCCTTGAGTGGGGAGACCTAGTTGTGGGCAATCATTCACCAACGGGAGCCTTTGTCTATACTTCTATAAACCTGCATGTGAACCCTAGTTGTATGACCTATAGAAGCCATTTTTTTGCTTGAGTTTGGGACCACCGTCATTTGGATTCAGTTGGACTTCTTGTCATGAGGTGTGAACTTGTTGGGCCATTTAAACTGGGACGAGTTTGTGTCTTATGACAATTGGGCCAAAAGCTTCTAAAATTACAATGGGCCACTTTGTGTTTGGGCCCCCTATCATTTGAAGTTGTTTAGCCACGTTATTGCAAAAGTGTAAACCTGTTGGGTCTTTTCAACTGGGACAAGTTTACGTCTCGCAATAATATGATTGAATGCTTTAAAATGATAATGGACCAACTTGTATGAAAACCTTGATGGGCTTAGAAAACCCAAATACGATCCAAGTATGCCAGAAGCATGAGTCCGATATCCGCACTGGCTTTCATCCAGAAAGGATACACCTTGTTATGACATATTTGTTTACTTCGGATACCTCCAAGTTCATCCTCATGACAGCGGTTGCTAAAAGCCCAATTTGTCGTTTCTAGACAATGACATGATCTCATAATAGGCTTAGTCCATGTTGTAAATGGGCGGTCTTTGTCTTTTACCGATGGAAATGGACCGAGGTAGCCAAGGTTCACCCCGTAGCATAGGAGAGAACGATTTTGTTTACCCACATTGGTGAATGGAATAAGCCATACCTAAGACATAAATGAACTTACCACAAGTGTGGGAGAAATAAGGTCGGAAGGATATATTCTGTGTTGATAACCACATGTATCTTATATATCTCATGCATCCCACGCATACACGCATCATGCTAACTCATAGTTTCGACAGCCATCATAGATATTCGTTGGGTTAGAAAAGAAGAAAGACTTGTTAAAAAAACAGTTAGAAAACATGAGCGAGTCAGATAATGAGGTTTCCCGCCTGGATCAATTGGAGACCAAAGTAACCAAAATTACCGAGCAACTACAAGTTTTGACTAACGCTGTGGCCAGTTTGACCGTACCCCATATAGCCAATAATAGGAGGTTCGGCAACCAGAATAGAAAGATCATTTGGGGATATTCAGGGACCAAGCTCACTCCCTCTGAGGTCGCTCCTATCAGAAACAGGCGATTCTCCAATTTTGGTAGACCATTGTCAGAGGTGTTTGAAGAACTGAAAAGGCAATGACTCATAAATCCCTTAGAACCTAAACCACTTCCAAACCCTGTGCCCCACTACCTTGACCTAAACCTATATTGCTACCTCCACCAGCAAAGAGGCCGCGAAACCGACAACTGCACATGCCTTAGGCATGAGATCCAAAACCTCATTGACGCCCATAAAATACCCGATCCAGAAAAAGAACAACCCAACACACACAGAAACCCTCTACCCAACTACCACTCTGTTCCACCACCCACCTACCTGATTAGCTCCGGCCTACCCGACAGCCTTACCCTTCAAACTCAAAAACACCAAACTTCCCGCATGGGGATATGGGGCAACAGTAATAAAGATGATATAGAGCAGAAGAGGGATTTCTGGGAAAACCTCTCGAATATTGACAAGGAGGGGGTTGCAAAATAGGAAAGTAGATGGGAAAAAGAACTACTGCAGTTGGAAAATCTGATGTTTGAAGAAAGCAAGAAGACGAAAGAAGGCGAGGCTGCAAATTTCGGAGATGCTTACTTTCCTGATTTGATTCAATTTTAGTCCTACATTTATTTTGCTTACTCATTCGAGCCGTTTCCGGTTAGTCACTAATAGTTAGGCATAAGTCCGATGATGCAAATGTTTGCTTTAGGATGAAATCTTAGAAACGAATACTTTTGACGAGCCGGGAATGGCAACACACATCATCAGCAGTATCAGGAATGAATCTCAGGGCCGAGGCCCACATTACCAGCAGTTTCGGGAATGAATCTCAGGGTCTAGGCCCACATTATCAGCAGCATCAGGAATGAATCCCAAGGTCGATGCCCACATTATCAACGGTTCGGGAATGGACCACCTCACAGTAACGGTTCGGAAATGGACCACCTCTGATACAGTAACGGTTCGGGAATGGACCACCTCTGATACAGTAATGGTTCGAGAATAGACCACCTCGCAGTAACGGTTCGGGAATGGACCACCTCGTAGTAACGGTTCGGGAATAGACCACCTCGCAGTAACAGTTCGGGAATGGACCATCTCACAGTAACGGTTCGGGAATGGACCACCTCACAGTAACGGTTCGGGAATGGACCACCTCACAGTAACGGTTCGGGAATGGACCACCTCACAATAACGGTTCGGGAATGGACCACCTCACAGTAACGGTTGGGGAATGTACCACCTCACAGTAACGGTTCGGGAATGGACCACCTCACAGTAACGGTTCGGGAATGGACAACCTCACAGTAACGGTTCGGGAATGGACCACCTCACAGTAACGATTCGGGAATGGACCACCATACAGTAATGGTTCGGGAATGGACCACCTCATAGTAACAGTTCGGGAATGGACCAGGGGTCGCAGCACCTCACCACCATCAAATCAGTTTGAAGCATCTCAACAATATGTAAGTCAGACAGCAGTTGGCGAGCCAGGTAAGTAAAAATGCATGCATGAATTTGATAGGATTGTCACTGTCACACACTGCACAAGCCTATCAAAGTGGGGGCGACTGTAGACACTTTCATTTTTGCATGAGCCTGATGATGAGCCTCGTTTGGAGGCATTACCCGATAAGTTGCGGAAGTTACGGGAAACAGATGTCGGAATGGGAAATTCAGGATAAGTACGTCATCAGATATAATTCACATGTTCACTGCGTTTGCGTTCGTGCCGCGTTCGGAAACACGTTCGAATGGAAAAAATATTACGGGCGTTCGTGTAGCATCCGAAGAAGCGTTCGAACGACCATCGGTATTGTAGGCATTTCATTTTCGCATGTGAAACCCGATGATGAGTCTCAGTTGGAGGCACTACATTTTTAGCTAAGGATATTGCGGGAAACAGAGGTCGGAAGGGGAAATTCAGAATAAGTACGTCATCAGATTCATTTCGCAAGTTCACGGTCTTCGTCAGTGATGCGTTCGTTACTCTGTTCGAACATCAGGTAGATTGCGGACGTTCGTGTAGCGTTCGAATGGGCGTTCGAACGGAGTCGGTATTTCTGGTTTTGCTGCTAGCCTCGCACCCCAGCCCAATTAGCCCCCCAAAGCCCATAAAACACATCCCAATTAATAAAACACATTTAAAACACATGGAAATTAAATTAAATATTAAATATTAAGGTAAATGTTAATAATGTATTTGAATTAAATAAAATATTTAAACCATTTACCAATTAAATAAAACATAATATAATCATACCTAATTAAGACAAATCAAATATATTAACTTCCTAACTAAACAAATCACATACTAAATTAAAAAGATGTCATGCCTAATTAAAATCAATTATAACAAATTAAGGATATTGTATTCCTAATCTAAACCAAATTTGTCCCCCCTCAATCTTTGACTTTCTTTGCTCAACACAAAATCAAATCTCTTCCTTGTGAGACAAGGTGAAGCCCTAGCCATTCTCTATATAAACAACCCCTAACCAAGACATGCACTCCCCTAGCTCATTGATACAAAAAAAAGCCTCTCCCAATTCATTCACACAAGAAACACCCAAGCTTATTGACACAACTCTCCCTCACTCTCAATAACCGAAGATCACAAACCAAAGAACCCTCGTTGCCTTGACCAAAATACATCCCGAACAGCATCACTTAAAACCACCCCCACAAACTCCCCACACATCACCGAAAATACACCCCCAAAACATCAGCCCAATCCTCAAAACAGTAACATAAAAAACTGCATTCATAATCCTTAAAATAATCACGCAAGACTACACTAAAAACCCACGAAAACACTCGGAACAGTCCGTTGGAAACGTCAAAACAAGTGACCTGAATAGTGAGCAGAAAAACAGAGGCCGAACAACAGCAGAACGGAGACCGAACAACAAGCAAAACAGCAAAACAGTGAGCTAGTACGCTAAACCGGTGAACCGGAGAAGTTGAGGAGCTGTACCCTTCCGACGTCCGTAAAACGCAAGCCTGAAAGTTGGCAAAAAGGTTAGACCTGAGGGTATTTTCCACATTCATTTTCTGTTTTATTGGTATTATTTATTGAGTATTGCTTACATGATTGTCATGTTGAAATGCATGTTGTGGCCCTTGAGTAGATAAATATGCATGAATTATGAGATGTTGTATGTTGTGGCTTTGGGATAAAGTGAGAGATGTGTCAACTCTCGCGGTATATCGGATGGAAACCCGGACATAAATTTCATAGCCGATTCCGAATGGATGGTAGTATGATCTGTACTCGGGATACAACTCCACATACCGTTTGAGTAAATGGCACCCTCTTTCGTTTTGTGTTGC
Organism: Zanthoxylum bungeanum; assembly: GCA_019454045.1. Lineage (NCBI taxonomy): Eukaryota > Viridiplantae > Streptophyta > Magnoliopsida > Sapindales > Rutaceae > Zanthoxylum > Zanthoxylum bungeanum. The sequence goes on along the minus strand of SKCR01053925.1, from coordinate 28,000 downwards.
ATTGGTTTATTTATTTTTCGTTACTTGAATTCTGCATGTTGTTTATTTATGCATTATTCAATCGAGCGTATGGGCTTAATAAGTGCAATGAAAGATCCCCTATGGGGAGGGGTTAAAGCCCTTTACCACGATGCTTTGCTGCGCCGGTTGATGTGTGTTCGGTTGAATGCAAGATACGTTCAATCGGGCATACCAAGTTTGATATTATTGTTTTTTAATTCTTTGTATGCATGATTCAACCGAGCGCATGGGCTTAGTAAGTGCAATGAAAGATCCCCTATGGGGAGGGGTTAAAGCCCTTTACCACGATACTTTGCCGCGCCGGTTGATGTGTGTTCGGTTGAATGCAAGATACGTTCAATCGGACATACTGAGCTTGATATTATTGTCTTTATTCTTTGTGTTGCATGCATCAGGTCTGGTTCCGTTCGAACGCGTTCTAGAACGCTACACGAACGCGAACCTTCTGTTTACCGTTCGAACGCGTTCTCGAACGCTACGCAAACACGCACGCACTTTCTTAGTCTTATCACGGATCAGGTCTGGTTCCGTTCGAACGCGTTCTCGAACGCTACACGAACGCGAACCTTCTGTTTACCGTTCAAACGCGTTCTCGAATGCTACGCGAACGCGCGCCCACTGAACTAAGACATCTTCATCACATGCCATGTATAATTGTATCTTAGGTGATTTTTCTTATGAAACCCCATATAGTCATTCTTATCTTTGTACACATCATAATGAAAAGCATGTTTATTCCATTGGTTGCATCATTTACCTTAGTCTTAGTTTAACTTATTACAATTCATATATCTATGTCATGATAGCATTTGAGTATTATTTCTTGTGGTATATCGGATGGAAACCCAGACATAAATTCCGTAGCCGATTCCATATGGACGGTAGTGCAGTCTGTACTTGGGATACAATTCCACGTACCACTTGGAAAAGTGCTCACATGTGTGCTTGTGTGGTTAATATGCGTGTTTGTGTTTTCGTGAATCTAGTATGCTAATGAAGTTGTATGTTCGTTGCTACTTTGATGTATTTTCTAACATGCAATCTTAGATGTGAAATATATGTAAATTTATGTGTAAGTTTTATTTTGTACATATGAATTTAGAAGCACGAAACTCTTGGAAATAAGTGTTACCTAAGCTTGACTAAATTATTACGTAAATCCTTTCATTACAAGTGACATAAGTAAGGGACCATTCCGAACCCAATGGTTTGAGGTCTTCCCTTGCGAGGGGTGAGTGCGGCCTTAAATCTCATTTTCCCGGTTCACACCGGGTGGTGACTCCATTATTCTCCGGTTTAGTCCCCCGTGGCTACTCCATACTCCCGACTAGGCCGCGAGCCTAGGACAGCATGCATCGCCCAGTTCCTGTGTCCTACAGTCTGGCGACTCCACTGGGGATAGAGAATCGGCCCCGAAATATTGTCTTGTGATGTTTGGATTTATGTTTTAATTGACCGTGTCTATAGTGGATAAAGTGGGGTTTAATCAAAGGCATTTTGAGGCTAGGTAATGGTTTGGTGTCTTCCTTCATTCACTACCTTTCTAGAAGGAAAAGCTGTGAAGGCACCTATATGGCCATCTACTCGTAGCCTATTGTGATGGACTAATTTGGAGGACTCGTTGTTTATTCCTGACACCAAGCGATAAGAGCCTAAGAGGCTTGGGTATTTAAGTGAGCCTCGCTCCACCTTCCCTCTAGGGAATCTACAACGGGAAATCCATTTGACAGTCCATCACACACATAGCTCATTGGCACATACCTTAGTGTATAAAAAAGGGTGCGCTCACTTGGTTGCTCGAACCCTTGATTGGGGAGACCTAGTTATGGGCCATCCTTCGCCGACGAGAGCCTTTGTCTATACTCCTGCGAACCCACCCATAGACCGGGTTTGTATGGTTAAAGTAACAATTATTTCCTTGAGTATGTGCTAGTGGACCATCCTCATTTGGATACAGTTGGACCATTCATCATGAGATATGGGCTTGTTGGGCCATTTAAACAGGGACAAGAACGTATTTTATGACGGTTGGGCCAAAAGCTTCTGAAATGTTGATGGGTCATTCCGTAAAAATTATTACTTTATGTTTGCATTATCTTTTATGCTTGTGTGTGAGAACATCGTTGTTTGGATCCGTTTGGACCATTTTTCATGAGATATGGGCTTGTTGGGCCATTTAAACTGGGACAAGAACGTATTTTATGACGGTTGGGCCAAAGGCTTCTAAATGTTGATGGGCCATTTTGTGTTTGCATTCGGAACGTTGCCATTTGGATTTAGTCGGGCTATTGTCATGAGATGTGAACTCATTGGGCCATTTAAACTGGGATGAGTTCACTCCTATAATAATTAGCCCGAAAGCTTCTAAAATGATAACAGTCCGATTTGTTTGAAAATTTTAATTTTAATCTAGTATGTTATATATGTTACCTGCATCTCATGCACCTCATGCACACATATATCATGTTAACACCCTCTATGTCTCAAAAAGACATCATAAATACCATTTGGGTTAGAGAATGAACAAGGCCCATTGAAAGAACAGTAACAATCATGAGTGAATCTGGTAATGAGGTATCCCGTATGGATCAGTTAGAGAACGATCTCGCCAAGGTCACTGAACAGTTGCAAGCTTTGACTACTGCTATGGCTGGTGTAGCTGGGTCTCGTGCCGGGGTTAGTTCCGGAGATGTGAGGCAAGAGGAATCTCCGAACAGATTGGGGGATGATATCCCCACTTTTGATGATGATATGGCAGAGTATACAGCATGCAAAGTATCTGGGTCTCAGGCAGAGTTACAGAAACTCCGTGATCAGGTTGGGTCAGTTACCCGCAAGATGAGGGGTAAGAATGAGAACTTGCTGGATTATGACACACTGACTTTCGAGGAACAGTTACCGGCACAGTTCAAGATGTCTGATATGGCTAAGTTTAACGGGAATGGGGATCCAAGGGTGCATCTCCGACAGTTTGTATCAGTCATGAGTTCAGTTGGCCTATCTCAGCGCCAAGTGCAGAAAATGTTTGGAATGTCGCTCGAGGGAGCTCCCGTGGTGTGGTACCACAGTTTGGAGAAGAAAGTGAAGGAAGATTGGAGGAAGTTGGCTGACGCTTTCCTGAAGCAGTATGTCACTGACCTAGAGATCGATCTGTCACTCCGTGATCTAGAGAATGTTAAGCAGAAGTCGGAGGAGAGTTTTAAGGAGTATGTGGACCGATGGAGGGGTCAGTTATTGAAGATGCAGACTAGGCCTTCTGAGAAGGATCAGATTAAGATGATTATCAAGGGCACCAAGCCCTCCATTTACAGTAAGTTGAGGAGGATGACCTCCATGATTGCAGACTTTCGGCAGTTGAGGGAAATATCATGGATATTGAGGAAGAAGAGGCCGAGAATAGAAAGTTCTATGGTTTGAACAGGAGGCCCATTAGGGGAACATCGGGAACAAAGCCTGTTTCTGCTGAGATTGCCGCTATCCAGAACCGGCAGTTTTCTAACTTGGGAAGGCCCTTGTCCAAGGTGCTAGAGAAATTGAAGAGGCAAGGGCTCTTAAAACCCTTGGAAGCCAAACCATTACCCAATCCCCTACCATCACATTATAACCTAAGCCTTTACTGTCATTTCCACCAAAAAAAAGGCCATGACACCGACAATTGCGCCCGACTCCGCCATGAAATCCAAGACCTGATAGACTCCAAGAAAATACCTGACCCAGAAACAGAACAGCCTGACACACACAAAAACCCCTTACCCAATTACCGTGTCGTACCACCACCAGCCTATATGATCAATTCTGGCCTCCCAGAAGACCTTGTCCTAAAATCCTTCCACCCCTAAGCCTTTTGCCTGAGAATCTGGGATAGTACTAGTGAAGATGAGACTGAGCAGGGAAAAACTTTTGGCTTGATTTCTCTAGCAGTGACGAGGAAGAAGTAAGGGGAATGACGCGCAATGGTCGTTTTTACAATGATGTGGCGGAGAAGGGTAAGGAAGTTTTGACAGATGGTAGAGAAGTGGTTGAGACTGCAGAGAAACACTGAGGGGGATATAGTTCTGAGGCAATTGAGGAAGACTAGAGCACAAGTGAGTATCTGCGAACTGTTATGTGCATCTCGAGAGCATAGGCAGGCCATGGTTGAGGCCTTGAGCAAGATTGTGGTACCGGAAGACGCCAACCCTGCAATATTGTTGGGTCAGTTCAGAAAGAAGCTTTGCAGATATCTTTTTCTGAGGATGAACTCCCGGCTGAAGGAAGAAATCATAATAGGCCTCTATTTATCAGAGCTGAGGTGAGGGGCAAGAGAACTTCATGTGTAATGGTGGATGACGGTTCGTCCATCAATGTGTGCCCGCTGAAAATTCTGGCGAGATTGGGTATGAAAGCAACAGACTTGGACCCCTCCAGTATGACTATTAAGGCTTATGATGACAGTAAAATGGGAGTTGAGGGTACATTTGTGGCTATGGTCAAGGTAGGACCGATTGAAGATGAGGTTGAGTTCACAGTACTGGACATCCCGGCTACTTTCGCCTTATTGTTGGGAAGGCCTTGGTTTCACAAACTTGGGGGCGTGCCTTCCACTTTACATCAGATGATCAAGTTCCCGTATGAGGGAGAAGTTGTTACTATCCGAGCTGAGTTAGATAATGCCGTGGCTGCCTTGGAAATACAACATTTCACGAGGTTTCAGGTGTCAGCTACTTTTGAGGAGTGGGTGGATCCTAGGGTGGCTAGGATTATGGAGAAAATGAAGTTTGAGCCGGGGAAAGGTTCAAGATTACCAGATTTCAGAGGACAGACTACTCAGAAGGGTTTGGGGTACAGATCTGATGAAGAAAAGCCGAAGGTCAAGAAAAAAGGGTCTGAAACTGATGGAATGTTTTGTGAAAGCTTCAGGATATCAAGGGGAGCCTGAACCTGTGGAAGTTAATGGGATTGTGGTGCCTGGATTTGAGATCTTCCAGGATTTGTTGGGTGAGAAACGCTGATAAAGAAGCTGTGGAAGCAGAGAATTGGGAGGAAGAATTGATGAAGTTGGAGAGCCTGACTCTCTGGGAGAGACAAAAAGCCTGAGAAAATTGGTTGCAGAGGAAGAAATGTCTATAGATGATGAAGACATTTACCTTCCTGATTTGTTTGAATGTACTTCTGCATTATCCAATAATAAAGACATCTCTTTTGCTTACTTGCCTGAGTCATTTCCATTTACACTGCACGAATCAAGCATATTGACATCAGTTCAGCCAGAACTACTGCATTTAACTTGGGTACACTTGAGAACCCCAAGGAAATTTTGATTGCAAGTGAAGTAACCTCCGAAGAAGAAAGGGAGAAACTAGAAGAAGTGTTGGTCAGATATGCCAAAGTGTTTGCTTGGTCCTATGAGGATATGCCTGGGGTAGACAGAAACATTGCCCAACACACAATACCAACTTATCCGAATATGAGGCCAGTAAAACAGAAACTCCGACTGATGAGACCAGAATGGGCTGAGAAAGTCAGAGAGGAGGTTAAGAAACAGATAGATGTGGGGTTCCTAGAAGTAGTAAAATATCCAGAGTGGTTGGCTAATATAGTGCCGGTCCCAAAGAAAGATGGGAAGGTCAGAATGTGCGTAGACTACAGAGATCTCAACAAGGCTTGTCCGAAAGATGATTTTCCTCTGCCGCATATAGATGTTTTGGTTGATAGTGCGGCTTTATCTGCTATGTATTCATTTGCAGATGGATTTTCAGGTTACAATCAGGTTCTCATGGCTGAGGAAGACAAACATAAGACTGCATTTGTTACTGAGTGGGGTACTTATTGCTACAAGGTTATGCCGTTGGGCTTAAGAATGCGGGGGCTACTTATCAGCGGATGGCCACTACACTTTTCCACGACTTGATGCACAAAGAGATTGAGGTGTATGTGGATGACATGATGGTGAAATCAGAGACAAGAGTTGGGCATATTGAAGCACTGGAGAGGTTGCTTCAGAGAGTTGACAGATACAACCTGCGGTTTAATCCCAAGAAGTGTGTGTTTGGAGTGACATTAGGGAAATTGCTTGGTCATACAGTGGGAATGGGCGGAATAGAGGTAGACTCCGAAAAGATCAAGGCAATCACAGAAATGCCTGCACCGAAGACAGAAAAAGACGTCAGAGCATTCTTGGGAAAAATTCAGTACATCAGTCGGTTCTTCGCCAAGTTAACATCAGTATGTGAGCATATCTTCAAACTGTTGAGAAAAGATCAGCCAGTGAGATGGAATAAATAGTGTCAGACAGCCTTCGACAAAATCAGAGAGTACTTGGTGAAGCCTCCTGTACTGAAACCTCTGAGACCGGGCAGACCTTTGATATTGTATTTGGCTATAGAATCAGAAGCACTGGGGGCAATGATGGTACATGCACATGAGACAGGGGTAGAACATGAAGTTTACTATCTGAGTAAGAAGATGCTCCCGTATGAGGCTCGATATCAGGAAGTTGAGAAGATCTGTCTTGCAGTGGTATGGGCTTCCAGAAAGTTGCGGCATTATTTCCAGTCTTACAAGATCCAGGTAGTGGCAAAGGAAAATCCTCTGAAATATCTTCATTCGGTGCCTTCACTAGTGGGAAAATTGGGCAGATGGTTGGTATTGCTGACAGATTTTGACATTGAGTATCTCACCTCCAAAGTGATCAAATGGCGAGCAGTAGCAGAGTTTCTGGCATTGCATCCTGTTGAGGGGGAGCAGTATAAGTTTGAATTTCCAGACGAAGAGATCCAAGCAATAACAGTTCAGAAATGGAAGATGTACTTTGACGGAGCATTGAATTACAAGGGAGCCGGAATCGGGATCATGATAGTAACCCCTGAGGGAGAGACTTTGCCTTTGGCCAAGAGGTTGACATTCAGAGTAACTAATAACATGGCCGAGTATGAAGCATGTGCTTTTGGTTTGACAGCATTGATAGCCTTGAAGGCCGGGAGTGTGGAAGTCTACGGAGGTTCTATGTTGGTAGTCCAGCAGATGCGAGGAGAATGGGAATTGAAAGAAGAACGGTTGAAGCCTTACCTCTTTCACCTCAGAAAGTTGGCACAGGTTATCCCCGAGTGTAAGTTTCAGCACTTACCGAGAGAAGAGAATCAGATGGCAGATGCATTGGTTACACTTGCAGCGACTTGGGAAAATCCAGAAAAGTTAGTAATGAGACTGTTGGTACTGGCAACAGCGAGCAAACTGTTTATGAGATAGAAAGAATTCTGAAAGTTGAGGTCGACGACGGTAAACCTTGGTATTATGACATTCAGAGGTATTTGGAACATGGTGAACTCCCGGAAGGGGCATGCAGAAAAGACAGAATAGCCATTCAGAAGTTAGCTTCCCAGTATGTGATTTTGAAAGGGGAACTGTACAAGAGGCAAGCAAACGATATTCAGTTGAAGTGTTTGAGAAAGGAAGAAGCTCATCATGTAATGGAAGAAATACACGCCGGGGTATGTGGTCCGCACATGAACGGGTTGAATCTGTCCCGAAAGATAGTGAGACAAGGTTTTTATTGGTCAACTATGGAAAAAGACTGCGCGAATATGGTAAAGCACTGTCATGACTGTCAAGCACATGGTAATTTGAATCACTTACCGCACACAGAATTGCACGGGTTGTCAGAGCCGTGGCCTTTCTCAGCATGGGGAATTGATATGATTGGAGAAATTCGACCGAATGCATCGAATGGGCATCGCTTCATAGTAGTGGCGGTAGATTACTTCTCGAAGTGGGTGGAAGCCGAATCATTCCGCAATGTTACAACAAAACAGATGGCAAAGTTTATAGCTCGGAATCTCGTTTGTCGGTATGGTATGCCGCATCATGTAGTGACAGACAACAGAGTTCAGTTTCAAGGAGAAACAAAGGCAATGCTACAGAGGTACGGGATAGGCCACCACAAGTCATCACCGTACAGGCCACAGGCAAATGGGGCAGTTGAGGCAGCCAACAAGACTATAAATTAAAAAGATGTCATGCCTAATTAATGTGAATTTAAATAAAAATGAGAGTTATATGAGTTACATATTTTGAATGAATTGATTGTTAAAATTATAATGAAAAAAAATATAATATTTATCAATTTCAAAATTTTGAAACTGTTTGTTTAAATTTAGTAAACGTTTCAAAGATTTTAATTGTATAATTACTTCTCAACATTTACAGAGTATTAAATTTTAAAACTGTCAGTTTTCCTACGGTCATATAAGTCTTATATATATGTGGTGCTTTTATTTTTTATTTAAAAAAAAAAAAAACAAGGAGAACAGAGGTCTAAACAAAAAGAAAAAAAAAACAAGAGACAGTATATATCCTTCACAAATTACTTGCGTCTTCATTTGTTATTAGTGTGTTTCTTATTCTTTGATACCGAGCAAATAATTTTTGGGTGAGAGCATTCCAATCGTTTTTGTGGAAAACTGATTGAGACAGTATATATCTGGGCTGTTTTATCCTGGGGACGTCGAGGCCGATTACTGCTAGCACAAATTCTGGGCAGAGCCGCGAAACGTCTTAAAGAGAGCGATCTAGTCCGCGATATTACAAATTATCTATTTACTGTGTTCTTACAACTGACTTTGAACAAATAGTAAACCGAACAGAAAATATGAATATATCATTTGAGCAACAATTTCTCATTCACCCAAACATCATTTTAAGCATATGAATATACCATTTCAAAATACTCACGGAGGAGTATCTGAATCATTCAATAACAACCACTAACACGAAGTGGACCATGCTTAAAATTGAGCCTCAAAATGCTTACTCATAAGCATTTTTTCCAACAATCCCCCACATGAATGAAATTGGCGAAAAAAGTCGAATAAAATTATTTTATAAAACATTTTGTTTTGACCTAGAAGAGTTCAACGGTTCAACACCTGCATAGGATAGGTAGGCCTCAGCCTTTGAACCTTCCCTTGTGAAAATATATCTCATTTACTGGCTGACAGTGGACGCGATGTCATTGAACTGTACTACCGTTCATGTAAATGGAGAATATATATCACACAGATATTTAACCTAACACATCTGAGTTCTCATTATTATGTTCATTTTGGCCATGAACATCAACATGGTTCTGCAAGAGTTTCTAAGAATTGAGCCCCGTACAATTCCTTTTGAAGCGGCCCCACTTCTCTCTCACATAGGTGATTTCTTATTTAAGAGCATCTCGTAATACTCTGCTCGGATTCCCGGCGCATAAGAATCATTAAAAGTCTTTGCTTAACCTCAATCCATACGAGCATCACTGTTTCATTTCACCATAGGAATGGACTAGAGGGTAACCCCCCCCCCCCCCCCCCCCCCCCCCCCCCACAGTGAACCAATTATGTCTTTTACGAGGAGGTTGTCCCATTGAACCTAGATCTTGGGATCTCCAGTCAACAAGGTTGGGTTTTCCTTCGTAATAAACATTTATCTAATAGGGTTTAGTCTCATTCCCCTCGATGATTTCACAACCAACTCTCTATTTAACCCTTTGGTTAGCGGATCCGCAATGTTATCCTTTGACTTTACATAGTCAATCGAAATAACTCCAGTAGAGAGTAATTGTCTAACGGTATTGTGTCTACGACAAATATGTCTAGACTTACCATTATACATATTGTTATGTGCCCTTCCAATTGCAGATTGACTATCGCAATGAATGCAAATTGCTGGCACTGGCTTAGGCCAACTTGGAATATCCTCTAGAAAATTTCAAAGTCATTCTGCTTCTTCAGCACACTTTTCTAATGCAATGAATTCCGATTCCATTGTAGATCTGGCTATCACAGTCTGTTTGGAGGATTTCCATGATATAGCTGCACCTGCTAGTGTAAACACATAGCCACTGGTAGACTTTGAGTCTTTCATGTCAGATATCCAATTAGCATCACTGTATCCTTCGACTACAGCTGGATATCTATGATAGTGCAACCCATAATTACGAGTAAAACGTAAGTACCTAAGTACTCTCACTATTACTTTCCAGTGATCAACCACTGGATTACTCGTATATCTGCTGAGCTTGTTTACTGTACAAGCTATATCAGGCCTTGTACAACTCGATAGATACATCAAACTCTCGATCACTCTAGAGTATTCTACTTGAGATATACATTGTCCCCTATTCTTTGATAGGTGTAGACTCACATCTAAAGGAGTTCTAGCCACAGTAGAATCATCATTGTTAAATTTACCAAGAATCTTGTCCACATAGTGCGACTGATCAAGAATAAGTCCATCAGGACTTCTCGAGATCTTTATTCCCAGAATGACATCTGTTAAACCAATGTCTTTCATGTCAAACTTGGATTTCAGCATATTCTTGGTAGATTTCACCATTTTAACATTACTCCCGACAATCAATATGTCATCAACGTAGAGACATAAAATGACATAGCCAACTTCTGTCTCTCTGACATAAATGCATTTATCACACTCATTGATTTTGAAACCATTTGCTAACATGGTGTCATCAAACTTTTTATGCCACTGTTTCGGAGCTTGTTTTAACCCATACAAGGATTTAACCAACTTACAGACTTTCTTTTCTTGTCCTGGAGCTATAAAGCCTTCAGGTTGTTCCATGTAAATTTCTTCATCTAAATCTCCATTTAGAAAGGCTGTTTTCACATCCATCTGATGTACCTCAAGATTGCGCAAAGCTGCAATCGCTATTATCATCCTTATGGAATTTATTCTCGTTACAGGAGAATAAGTATCAAAGTAATCAAGACCTTCACGTTGTCTGTAACCTTTAATTACATGTCTTGCTTTGTACTTGTCAATTGATCCATCTGCCTTTATTTTCTTTTTGAAAATCCACTTGGACCCTAAAGGTTTACATCCTGGAGGAAGATCCATTAACTCCCAGGTGTGATTTTGTAAGATGGATTCAATTTCACTATTGATGGCATCTTTCCACAAAGCACCATCAGCTGACCTTACAGCTTCGTTATAGCTTTGAGGATCATTTTCTAGCAAAAATGTCAGAAAATCTGGACCAAATGATTTTTCGGTTCTAGCTCTTTTGCTACGTCTTGGTTCAAGTTCAACAACTTGTTGATCCTCTAGAACATTTATTTGTTCTCGGTCCTGACTATCTTCAATTATAGTCTCATGTGCCCGTTTGTGCACATTTGAATTCGAAATAGTTTTACAAGGAAAAACATATTCGAAAAAGGATGCATTTCTCGATTCCATTATCGTATTCTTGTGAATATCTGGTATATTAGACTCATGCACAAGAAATCAATAAGCATTACTGTTATGTGCATATCCTATGAAAATGCAATCAACAGTTTTTGGTCATATCTTCACCTTTTTAGGTGGAGGAATAACTACCTTAGCAAGACACCCCCACACTCGAAGAAATTTATAGGAAGGTACTCTTCCTTTCCACATTTCATAAGGAGTTTTTCCTGCTTCTTTCCGTGGTACCTTATTTAAAAGGTAATTAGCCGATAAAACAGCTTCTCCCCACATATTCTGAGGTAAGCCAGAACTGATTAACATAGCGTTCATCATCTCCTTCAAGGTACGATTCTTACGTTCTGCAATCCCATTGGATTGAGGTGAATAAAGAGATGTGGTTTGATGTATGATTCCATTTTGTTCACAAAGTGATTCAAAAGGAAAAATATACTCACCACCACGATCACTTCTTAACTCCTTAATTCTTTTATTCAGTTGGTTCTCAACTTCATTCTTATAGAGAATAAAATTCTCTATAGCTTCATCCTTACTTTTCATCAAATACGCATAGCAAAATCTCGTGCAATCATCAATAAAAGTAATAAAATATTTATTACCACCTCTTGATTGTATTGAATTAAAATCACATACATCGGTATGTATTAGATCAAGTGGTTCAGAGTTTCTTGCCTCAACACAAGTATCACACTTATGTTTGTTATCAATTTTAAAATTGGGAATGTGGTTCATGTTAATTAATTTCCGTAATGAATTAAAATTAACATGTCTTAATCTACCATGCCATAGATTAGAGTACTCAATAATATAAGCAGAAGAACTAGCTTTATTGATATTCTTTGGTTTAACAACCATTACATTGAGCTTAAAGAACCCATCAGTTACATACCATTTTCCCACATACATCCCATTTTTAGTTAAAACTACTTTATCAGACTCGAACACCGTCCGGAATCCATGCTTGTTCAGAAGTGATCCAGACACAAGATTCTTCCGTATTTCTGGTACATACAGAACGTTGTTCAAGGTCAACTCTTTCCCAGAGGTCATCTTCATAATCACCTTGCCTTGACCTTCAATCTCAGAAGTTACTGAATTTCCCATGTATAATTTTTCCCCATTACCAATAGGCTCAAATGAAGAAAACATGCTCTTGTCCGAGCACACATGTCGAGTGGCACCAGTGTCAATCCACCACTCTCTTGGGTTAGAACCCACCAGATTCACCTCAGAAACCACAGCTGAAAGGTTAATGTCTAAAACATCTTGAGTCATGTTTTCCATCACATTAGCCTCTTGATTCCTTTTTCTTCGGCAGTCTGCACTCAGAAGACTTGTGACCCATTTTGTCACAGTTGAAGCATCTTCCTTGAAATTTGGATTTCTTGGAAACTCCTCCTTTAGGGCCCATCTTTGACCCTTTGTTCTTAGGGTTCTTGTTCTTATGGCCATGTTCAACAACATTTGCTTTGGCCTCATGAGTTATTCCTCTCTTGTCAGATACTCTGTAATCTTCCTCAATTCTAAGCTTAAGAACCAAGTCTTCAATGCTCATTTCTTTTCATTTATGCTTTAAATAATTCTTGAAATCTTTCCAACCAGGTGGTAGTTTTTCAATTATCGAGGCTACTTGGAAGATCTCACTTAAAACCATCCCCTCAGCATGAATTTCTGCTAGAATAATTTGCAATTCTTGTACTTGACTTAACACAGTTTTGGAATCAACCATCTTAAAATCTAGGAAACGGCCTACGATAAATTTCTTAGTACCGGCATCCTCAGTTTTATATTTTCGGTCTAAAGATTCCCAAAGCCATTTTGATATTTTCATCCCGGCATACACACTGTACAAGGAATCACTCAGCCCATTCAGCACATAATTCCTACATAGAAATTCAGAATGTTTCCAAGCATCGATCTCACCCTCCACGGGTACATGAGCATCTTCCTTTAGAAACCTCGCAAGGTTCAATGTGGTCAAGTAGAAAAACATTTTCTGTTGCCACCGTTTAAAATTCTGTCCACTGAATTTTTCAGGTTTTTCTGCAGCAGGATTGACATGGCTCACATGTCCAACAGGTTGTCTAGCCACAGAGGCAAAACACCTTGGCCAGCCACAGCGGCTGCCATATTAAGCCCAGAGGCCGAAGCAAGTGGCCAGCCGAAGAGGCTGCCACTGTACTTTGGCCAGCCACGGGGGCTGCCACAATATTCTGGCCAGCCGAAGAGGCTGCCATAGCAATTTGGCCAGCCACAGAGGCTGCCACAACATCTACTGTGTTTGGACTGTTTTCCATATCCACAGAGTTGAATTTGTTTTAAGACTATACAAATTATCTGTTTACTGTGTTCTTACACTGATTGAACAAATAGTAAACCGAAAAAAATAAACAACAGTGTTACAATTAACAACAATACAAAATTAACAATCGCATGCAGTATTACAATTAACAACATACAAATTATCTATTACAAATTATCTGTTTACTGTGTTCTTACAACTGACTTTGAACAAATTGTAAACCGAACAGAAAATAAACAACAGTGTTACAATTAACAACAATACAAAATTAACAATCGCATGCAGTGAATCAGTGACAGTAGTATAGCACGAATCATCGACATGAATAGTAAAGCAACGAAGAATTCCGAGGCTTGTTGAAGCGGGCAACAATCTCCTTAAAACAAATTCGCCCCCTACCGAAGGTGCAGTAGAACTTAAGGCGCTTGTTTCCCAGGATGCAACAGAAACAAACAAGTATGGGGACCACCAATCCTGTTTCTAACGAACTACAAAGTGTTTTGAACTCTCCCAAAAGATTTTCGAAATTTTAATTTTTTCCTGGTGTGTGTCCTGTGTATCAGACAAAAACGAAAACACTACCTATTAAAAGAAATTAACATGTCAATTACATCTCATCAATGTGAGGCTTTTCACTCGTTGTAACCATCAAACTAATTAAATTAGTTGTTATGAAATTCAAAAGGTTTGAAAAAAAAAATAAAGAGACATCCAAAAATTGGCTGGGCCGGGCCCACAATTGGTCCGGCATTCGTGTACGCAGGACACGCGAGCCAAGCTTGATTCGGATTTGATTTGCACCCCCCCCCCCCCCCGCGCACGTAGAGAGAGCCTCTATCCTTATAACTCTTACCCATCTACTAATGAACAATCATATATAAGCATAATTTCCTCTCTATAGCTTTCCCATATGGGACAAGCTAACTTCTCTTTATTTTCTAACACCAATGGGTGAACTTTGAGCAACAATTTCCCATTCACCCAAACATCATTTTAAGCATATGAATATACCATTTCGAAGTACTCACAGAGGAGTATCTGAATCATTCAATAACAACCACTAACACGAAGTGGACCATGCTTAAAATTGAGCCTCAAAATGCTTACTCATAAGCATTTTTCCAACAATCCCCCACATGAATGAAAATTGGCGAAAAAAAAAGTCGAATAAAATTATTTTATAAAACATTTTGTTTTGACCTAGAAGAGTTCAACGGTTTCACAACACCTGCATAGGATAGGTAGGCCTCATCCTTTGAACCATTCAATAACAACACGACCATGCTTAAAATTGAGCCTCAAAATGCTTACTCATAAGTATTTTTTCCAACACGCGACTCAACCCATATTCACTTTTGTATCTTGGTGAACGGTAATATTGTTCTAACTCATAATCTGTTTCTTTTTGTGCAAATTGTTCTAGAACTTTGAATTTGTATTGCTCTATGTTTTGATTTTCAATTTGCACTTATATTTATAATAGGTTGATTTATGGAGTCACGTTGACTTATTCTATTATATATTATGACTTATTATATTGTATATTATGTGCGGATTTTAAATTTTAAATTTTAAATTTTAGGATTGACTATAAGCATTTTGGATCAACTCTCCAGTTACATTAATAATATTACTTCAATGATATTTTTGTAACAAATTTTACCTTGTATTAGAGATATCATTTTACTGGGTTCTTTGAATATTGAGGGTTAAACTTAAAACATGATCAACAATTATTTATCTTTCATTAAATTATAAAAATAAAAATAAATAAAAATTATTCTTAAAAAAATAGTCTGTTATGATAAAAATCATATGCACAATATTATAATAAATTAACTTATTTATTTTGTTAATGAAAAATATATAATTTTAATTAAGGATATTTTTGTAACTTTTTAACAATTCATTCCGATTACAAGATAAGTAAATACATCAATGAAAATAATGTTGAATCTAATTCTGATTCTTGCAACTCAAGAAAAGTAAAAACTTATTTGATTCCAAACCCTTGTTCTGATTCCACCCTATCCGATTCCAACCCATTCCGATTCTAAATCATTCCGATTACCAATTAGTAAATACACCATTAGAGTATTATTTCACAGAACATAAGAATGCAACATTCAAAGCCTCAAGGATTTTGCTAATGTACCCCTGTATGAAAAGGGTCAAACATTTATCAATAAACTTAAAATTTGATAGCATTAAACTTGGAATTTCAAATATCAAATATGAAGAAAAAAAATCCTTTATATCATTCCATATCTACTGTAGATGGCCCCAAGCCTCAGAGATGCTAAAAAGCTTATGCAACCAGTTCTCATTTGCATTTCCTAAATTGTGCATTTTCCACATCAAACTGTCAACAAATCTCTAATGACAGACCCAGAACCAGAAACCTCACTGGCCTTGCTTTTGTTTGCCTTGGTCTTGGATTTAGAGTCATCTAGATAATGCTGATATATATGAAAGAAAGCCCCAGATTGCCAATACCATGGCTATTGCCTTCACTCCATTCATCTTATCATGGAAAAATATCACTGCAAGAATAGGAATAACAGGCAAAGACAAGGTACTAATCACATTGGAGAACAGAGAAGATACCTCAAAAATCAACCCCAACAAACCAACCGATGAAATTTGCCATGACACTGCCGTCCATATCAGAGTCATCAGATAGGATACCCTTCCCTCTTCATATTCATTCATCTCTTTCGACAAATCTTTCCATTCTCCACTAGCAAATAGTCCCACCACACACCCACATGTTGCCACAAATGATGAATATGTTTGCATATCCAACACAACAGAGAATGTCTCCCTTTTTATGATCTTCTCAAAACAAAGCTGTAGCAGCGAAAGATACAAGGAGTACACTGCAGATGCACCCAGCGTGCATAAAAACCGATCACATACTTTCCTTTGCTTATATCTGAAGTGTTTTCGGAGTCTGCATTGACTGCGAGAAGGGAGGCTGAAACGGTAAGAAGGACTATAGAGTTGAATATGAAAGGAGTGAACTTCTGTGAATTAAGGAAGAACGCGAAGAGTGCATTAAAGGCCAATTGGGTTGCACATAGCAGAGAATAAGTAGAGACAGGAAGGTATAAGAGTCCATACGAGTACATCATATTGTTGCCAGTCAAGAGTAGGCCAAACGCGACGTATAGGGAAACGAGTGTGGAAAGTTTTGGTTTGGTTGATTCGGTGGAAGGTGATGAGAAGAAGCAAAGAAGTGGAAGCAGGATTGGGAAACCAGCTGATTGAACAAATGTTGCCATCCATTTGCTATTGCCACCTTTGTCATAGTATAATCTGCCTAGAAGAGTAGCTGCTGACTGGCCAACAAGAACAAATAGTATGTACAGAATCATACGAAGCCACCATTTGTAATGTATTAGCTTTGGAAGTCGCCATTGTCGGGTTACAGTCACAGAGGTGTCTTTATGCAAGTCTTGTTCTCTATGATTAACTGATGATAACACAAAATGTTCAGATTGAAAGGTTTTCAGATAATATAACAAAGAAATGCAGTTACCGAACATTAGAATAAAAAAAAGTGCAAACAATTGGTTTACTTTTTCTTTTTCTTTTCTTTTTTTTTTTTTTCCAAAGGATTTTGGGGAAGTCCAAAATCATTTTTATCCCCTTACCGCCTCAAGATTCGAACCCGGGTAACAAACCAAATAGAACTATTTGAAAACCACTTTGTCTCGCCTTGGAGGCTCATACAATTGGTTTACTGGCTCCCACAAAACTTGATGGATACCCATTTCATCCATAGTGTTAAAATTGTTTAATAAATGCACCATTGAAGGATAAACATGATATTTTAACAAACATACACATCTCGAATAATCAATTTGCGTCTAGTCTAAAATTTACTACATTTATTCTTCAACGGTGTTCTTTTTTTATACCGTTTTAACACAAAAATAAAATAAGATATGAACAATTAAGACACTTAAAATGATGAAATGTAAATCCCCATCAATAAATAGACAAACTTCTTAAAGACTATTTTCGCCAGCATATGGGCAAATCGATAAACACAGAACATAATCAAAATATGAAATTTCAGATCTCTACTAAGAATAAACAACAGCCAAGATAAAATTGGCAAGACTAGACTATGTGTATGATAAAATTTCAAGTATATATGGTGAGTGGCTAACCTCTGGTTTGTAGTTCCAGCTCTGGAGCAGCCTCCATGACTCCGAATTTAACCAAGGAACAAACTATGCTCATCTTAGTACCTCTTGCAAAGTTGGTCTTTATAAAAACGACAGCTTGAAACCCAGTCGAGTGGAAACTGATTAAAGTTTCTTTGACCTTTTTATAGCCAGTTAGCAAATTTTGACTTGGCTACCCCGACAAGTTTAGTTTTCTTAAACTTGCTCGTTCAGAACTCTCTTCTTAGGAAATTCTGAGTCATGGAGGGCAGTCAGAACTGTATTTATTTAAGAATTTGAAATTATTGGAGGGTTTTATCTAATCTATTTAAATTTGTATCGGGTGATTTAGCGGCAGAATTTTCCAATTTCTTAAAAAGAAAATGTTTTAAGAGTAGCACTCTATCATTGGTTTTATAGCCTTAGAAAAAAATGTAAATTGTGTAAAATTTCAGGCCTCAAATGTACTATCCATTTATAATAACAGAATCCCTATTTTCCAAGATCATACTTCTTTTAGATCTTTGGTCTGTCAACGATCTCTTTACTAGTTGAAAAGTTGGGAAGTGGACTCAATTAACAGGCAAATAAAATTTAACATCACGTGAGATCAAATATTAAAATGTTAAGAATTGATTATGAATTAAAAAATAATAATTATCAAATTCAAAATTTGGAACTGTCTGTTTAACTTTAGCAAACGTTCAATTTTTTTCTTTGTATAATTATTACTCAATATTTACAAAAATTAAATATTAAAACTGTCAATTTTCCTACATACGGTTATATAATTCTTATATATATGTGGCTGCTATTTTTGAAAGACAGGAGAGAAAACAAAAACGGGCATATGGAAGAGACGTGACAATATTGAAAAAAAAGAAGGAAAAACCCACCTTGAGGCCCTTGTACTCTCAATGTTTTTTACATTGCATCCTTGTACTAAATTTTCTACACATTGCACCTTGTACTCTCAATATTTTTACATTGCACCCCTGTACTAAATTTTCTACACATTGCACCCTGCACTCTCAAAAAATTGACATTTCCCCTTATTTAACGGCAAGTTAACAGAGTTGAGAAATATTCTGACATCACCCACCCTTATTGTGTCATATCTGCCTGGTTAGGAGAATCACCTATGCTAAAAAGAGAAGAGCTAAAAAAATGGGTTTGCTATAAATGTGCACGCATGACATTGTAATACTCGTTGTCGTTCTTTAGGAATGATGTCTTGATAACCGTGAAGCATCTTTGTTTGTTTTTTGTTGTTCATTAATAACACTCCAAGATCGTAGTTTTGATCTAGTTTTTACAATAAATTAGTTGAATTTTTGAATGTATCAGAAGGGGCATAATATAGTTATGCGCCCTAGCATAACTCAAAGTAAAAAATTTGCTCGTCCAATCCGAAATAAAGGTGGGTGATGTCAGAATATTTCTCAACTCGTTAATTGCCGTTAAAATAATTGAATGTGCAATGTCAATTTTTGAGAGTGCAGGGGTGCCAATGTGTAGAAAATTAGTACATGGGTGCAAATGTAAAAAATATTGAGAGTAATTGGTGCAAGTGTAGAAAATTTAGACAGGGGTATAATGTAAAAAACATTGAGAGTACAGGGACCTTAAGTGGGTTTTCCAAAAAAAAAAGGCAATTTTATTTCAAAAGAGAGAGAAGGAAAAAGCAATCTAGTTTTGGAAAAAGCTGAAGAAGAAAAGAAACTTGAGCTTGTTCCTTCACAAGTCGAGAGCAATATTAAAAAAGATGGTTTGATTGCCGAGTGTGAAAAGTAAGAAAAAAATAATCCTTCACAAATTGCTTGCGGCTTCTTTTGTTCCTACTGTTTTCTTGCGTTATTTTTTTCTGAGATATCGAGCAAATTATTTTGGGTGTGAGCATATCAATCATTTTGTGCGAAAGCGATTGAGACAGAGATTTTCTGAGCTTGTTTTATCCTAGGGACGTCGGGTCGAATTACCGTTAGCATATTTCCCGGGCAGAGCCGTGAAACGTCTTAAAGAGAGCGATCTAGTCCGTGACTCAACCTAGTTTCGATTTTTTGGTTTCCTGATGAACGGTAATATTGTTTTTAAACTTTGCAAACTATATCTATAAATTTAAGACGAATATATCTGTCATGTCTGCTTCTACTACTGCTATCATGAATACTATTATTATTGATGTTGCTGCTGCTGTTGATTTGAATAAACCCTTTCGGTTTCAAGGATTTCACCTTAAATGTTGGAGATTAAAAACGATGTTCTTTCTCACTATTAAAAAGCTAGCAAATTTTTATATGTCTGAAAAACTCGAACTGCCTGATTACCCTACCGTAGTCCAAATTAGGGAGCATGAAAATTGGGCGGAAAATAATTTTATATGCAAAAACTATTTACTTAATGACCTGTCTGATGAATTGTATGATATATATAGTTATAGAAAAACTGTTAAAGATGTTTGGGATGCCCTTCAGAACAAATATGATACTGAAAAGGCTGGGTCTAACAAATATGTTGTTAGTCGTTACTTTAGGTACCAAATGGTAGATGATAATTTTGTAGAAACACAATCCATGAACTACAACAAAATAGCTCATGAGATTATATATGAGGGTATGTCTCTAGATGAGAAATTCCAAGTAGCTACCATCATTGATAAACTCATACCATCCTGGAAAGATTTTAAAGGTACCCTTAGACATAAAACTAAGGAATTTTCCCTAAAGAGTATTATTACCCGCCTTCGCATATAAGAGGAAGCTCGCAAACAAGATAAAAAAAAAAAAGGATCCTAATTGTGTCAAATAATAAGAAACATGTCAATAGTCCTGAAACCTAATGGTAAAAATATGAAAAAAATTTACCCTTAAGAACAACCAAAACCACAACCACTAAAACCCCAACAACAAAACCCGAGATAACCAGAACAAGCACCATCCTCCCTCAAGAAATGATAATAGCCAATTCAAATGCTACAACTATGGCAAACCAGGGCATCTTGCCCAGAACTATCGGAATAAACGTTCTGCTCCACAAGCGAACTTTACCGAATACCAACTTGTTGCTATGATCTCTGAGATCAACATGGTTGCTGGACCCGAGGGTTGGTGGGTTGACACTGGCACCTCTCGTCATGTCTGTTATGATAGTGCTTTGTTCAAGTCCTATGCGGAAGCGAACAAGAAAGTGTTGCTGGGTGACTCCCACACTACTATGGTTGTTGGGACTGGTGACGTGGAACTGAAGTTCACTTCTGGGAAGACCATTATTCTCAAGGATGTGTTGCACACTCCTGAGATAAGGAAGAACTTGGTTTCAGGCTATCTCCTGAACAAGACTAGATTTACACAAACTATTGGGGCTGATTTGTATACTCTCACTAAAAATAATATTTTTTTATGGGAAATGGTTATGCTACTGATGAAATGTTCAAACTCAATGTTGCTATTAATAAAATTGATTCTTCTGCTTACTTGTTGTGTTTTTTTTTAATGTTTGGCATGCTCGACTTTATCATGTTAATAAACGAATTATTAAGAACATGAGTAACTTAGGTTTAATTCCTGAAATATCTCTGAATGATTTTGAAAAATGTAAATTTTATAGTCAAGCAAAAATTACTAAAACTCCACACAAATATGTAATTAGAGAATCAGAACTATTAGACTTAATACATTCAGACATTTGCGAGTTTGGTGGAAATTTGACTAGAGGTGGAAAATGATATTTTATCACGTTTATTGATGATTGTTCAAACTATGCATATGTTTATCTAATGAAAAATAAAAATGAAGCGTTTGACATATTTAAAACATTTCACTCAGAAATTGAAAAATAATTTAATAGGAAAATTAGAAGATTCTGTAGTGATAGAGACACTGAGTATGATTCTACATCTTTTATTGAATACTATAAATTGCATGGTATTATTCATGAGAAAACCGCACCTTATTCTCCGGAAATGAATGGAAAAGCCGAAAGAAAAAATAGAACTTATGTTGAAGCTGTAGGTTCTATTTTACTTAATTCTGGTGCTGCCTCATTTTGGTGGGGAGAAATTTTATTGACTGTTTGTTATGTTTTGAATAGAGTGTCTAAGTCAAATGATAAAGTTTCACCCAATGAAATTTTGAATAGAACCTACCTTGTCATACCTTAGAACTTGAGGTTGTCTTGCTTATGTTAGAATTCCTGATCCTAAGAGGATTAAACTTGCTAGTAGTACATATGATTGTGTTTTTATTGGTTATGCTGTTAATAGTAAATTATATAGATTTTATGATTTGAAAAGCATGTTGTGATTGAATCTGTTGATGTTGATTTCTTTAAGAATAAATTTCCTTTTTATTTTGAAGAATAATAGGGGTTCATCCTCTAGTATTAATCTAATGATAAGAGTTAATGAATCTGATAAAAAAAATTGAATCTATACCTAGAAGAAGTAAATGATCTAGAACAAATAAAGATTTTGGTCTTGATTTTTATGCATGCATCTTAGACGAAGATCCTACTACTCTGAAAGAAGCATTGTCATCTCTAAATGCTGATTTGTGGCAAGAAGCAATAGAAGATGAAATGAGTTCTTTAGAGTCTAATAGGACTTGACATTTAGTAGATTTACCTCCAGGTTGTAAAACCATAGGTTGTAAATGGATACTTAAGAAGAAATTAAAACCATATGGTTCTGTAGATAAATATAAGGCTAGACTTGTTGCCAAATGGTATAGACAAAGAGAAAACATAGATTTTCTTGACACTTTTTCACCAATAACTAGGATTACATCTATTCGTGTGCTTATTTATCTTGTTGCGATTCATGATCTTGTTGTGTATCAAATGGATGTTAAAACTCCTTTTTTAAATGGAGAATTAAAAGAGGATATTTACATGGACCAACCTGAAGGATTTCTAAAACCTGGTCAAGAAAATAAAGTTTGTAAACTTGATAAATTTCTATATGGCTTAAAACAAACACCAAAACAATGACATGAGAAATTTGATAACCTAGTTTTAGCAAATGGATTTAAGGTGAATGAAAGCGATAAGAGTATATAGTATAAATCAGAAAATGGAATTTGTTCTATTATATGCTTGTATGTTGATGATATGCTTATTTTTGGTTCCAATATCCATATTGTGAATGATGTTAAATCTATGCTTTGTGCTAATTTTGACATGAAAGACTTAGATGAAGCAAGTGTAATTTTAAGTATTAAAATTACTAAGTCAGAAAAAGGGAATTACTTTAGATCAATCACATTACATTGAGAAAATCTTAAATAAGTATAATTACTTTGACTGTAAACCTCCATGTACTCCTTATGATCCTAGTGTAAAGTTGTTCAAGAACACCAGTGACGGTGTTAGACAAACTGAGTATGCGAGCATCATTGGTAGTCTTCGATATGCTACTGATTGCACTAGACCTGCCTATGTAGTAGGATTATTATACAGATTTACTAGTAGACCTAGTATGGAGCATTGGCATACTATTGAGAGGGTTATGAGACACCTGAAAAGGACCATAAACCTAGGATTACATTATCAGAGGTTTCCCTGCTGTCCTTGAAGGATATAGCGACGCTGATTGGAACAACCTTTTAGATGATTCCAAGGCTACTAGTGGATATATTTTTAGCATAGCTGATGGGGTTGTCTCTTTGAAATCCAAGAAACAGACCATCTTAGCTCAATTCACTATGGAGTCTAAGATGATTGCACTGAGATCTGCTAGTGAAGAAACAGCTTGGTTAAGAAGCTTACTATCAGATACCCCTTTATGGGAGAGAGACCGATACCAGTTGTCTTGATCCATTGTGATAGTACTGTGGCTATTACAAAGATTCAGAACCATTATTATAATGGTAAGAGACGACAAATACGTCGTAAACACAACACAATTAGAGAATATCTCTCTACTGGAGCTATAAGAGTGGATCATGTACAGACTGACGATAACTTAGATGATCCTTTGACGAAAGTTTAGCAAGAGAGAAGATATTCAATACTTCAAAAAGAATGGGACTACTGCCATTAAATAATTAGATTACTTGTGATGGTAACCCGATCTATAGACTGGAGATCCCAAGAAATAGGTTCAATTGGTAATAACAAGTCATAAAGTAATGAGAGTTGAATCATGCTAATAATCGATGAGTTTCATTATGAGAGCATGATATCCTGAAGCGATGTTAGGATGAGTTATTTAACTATTAATGTGTTCTATACTCTATGTTGAGTGGAGTACCTAGCTACATGGGTATTTTTTTATAGACACACCTATGTGAATGTAGAACTGAGACCGCTTCTTATGAAATTCTTGGCAAAAGTTTCTACAGCATTAACTATACTGAGATATACGTGCACGGTTGTAATGCACAGACTTTTTGACTTCACCCTGCAAGGTTTGTGTGTATAACGTTGTCAGAGATAGAGTTCAAAACTATGAGTTATTCTAGTATAATCTGAATCGTCAACACTATGTAAAGGTTCAAGTCGATAAACATTTTTATTTATGCACGACCTTATATTATTTTGCTCGATGAAAAGATTTTTTTATTAATTCAAGTGGGGGATTAATAAGAATTGATTATGAATTAAAAATTCAAAATTATCAAATTCAAAATTTTAACTTTAGTAAACGTTCAAATGCTTTCTCTGTATAATTATTACTCAACGTTTACAAAATATTAAATATTAAAATTATCAATTTCCTACATACGGTCATATAATTCTTATATATGTGTGGTGCTTCTATTTTTTAGAAGACATAGGAGTAAACAAAAAGAAAAAGGGGCATATGGAAGAGACGTGAGCAATATAATTGAAAGAAAAAGTCAATTTTATTTGAAAAGACAGAGAAGGAAAAAGCAATCTAGTTTTGAAAAAGCAGAAAAAGAAAAGAAACTTGGGCTTGTTCCTTCACAAGTCGAGAGCAATATTAAAAAAGGTGGTTTGATTGCCGAGTGAAAACATAAGAAAAAAATAATCATTCACAAATTGCTTGCAGCTTCTTTTGTTCCTACTGTTTTCTTGCGTTATTTTTTTCTGAGATATCGAGCAAATTATTTTAGATGTGAGTATATCAATCGTCTTGTGCGAAATCGATTGAGATAAAGATTTTCCGAGTATGTTTTTTTATTGGAAACGTCGGGACCGAATTACTGTTAGCACATTTCCTGAACAAAGCCGCGAAACATCTTAAAGAGAGCGACCTAGTCCGCAACTCAAACCAGTTTCGATTTTTTGGTTTCCTGATAAACGGTAATATTATTCTAAACTTTACCAACTGTATCGACAAAACTGATAAGAATTAAGATGCCTAAAACTTTGCCACAAATGTCTACTTCAATCACTTGTTCCCTATAGTAAATATTCTTCTAGCAACAACTAATCAAAGCTGTCATTAGCTGCAGCTTCTGTCGATACAAACTGTATCGACAAAACTGATAAGAATTAAGATGCCTAAAACTTTGCCACAAATGTCTACTTCAATCACTTGTTCCCTATAGTAAATATTCTTCTAGCAACAACTAATCAAAGCTGTCATTAGCTGCAGCTTCTATTGCAATACCCATAAGAACCCAAACAACCAAAACTGAACAGCACAACACTTACTTCTAGAGTTGGTAAAAAATCTCGAATCTTAATTGGAATTCGAAATAATTTTTCGTCTTAAATAAAAATTTCGATCGGAATTTGAGATAATTTCATACTGAATACAAAATCGGATTGGGATTCGGGATGATTTTTCGTCTCGAATCACAAATTTTAGTCTAAAATATCCTGAATCTCGAGCTGTTTAGTTTGGTATTCAGATCATCCATATTCAAAAACTAATCAGGTGTTGACGGCTGTTTTTTGTTCCAAGGGTAATTCGGGAAAATCACTCCTCGAACAAACCTCCATCAACTGTGAATTTGTTGTTGGGAACCAAATGCAAACTTAAAAGACAAATTGGAAAGCACACATACGAAATAGAAGATTAACGTGGTTCGGCGGAATGGATCCAACCTACGTCCACAGATACAAGTAAAATGGAGTTCTTATTACTGGCTCGGGTCTGAACGATCTATTTTCTTTCTCTAGCTCGAGATTATTTTCTCTCTATTACAAGCTACAAGTGCTTTTGAATTAAATTGATCAACCATTTACAATGAACTCTAAACCCCTTTATATACTAAGTCAAATTACATTGTTACGTTATCTTTGTGATGTCAGCCACGTGAACCTGCCATCACCGCGCAGGCTCTCTTCCCCAATTACCCTATGGATTATAGCTCAACCGCCTGACACCTCTACGACCCGCCGTCTGATACAACTACTCTCTGCCATTCAAATCTCATTAAACCATGCTACTTTTGATAATTGTTACACGCTGTGCCACAGTGCCAGCCTGCACTCTAAATGCTCCCACGTGATTGTGTGTGTCAGTCAATAAGCTCACAACCCTGCTCAGCTGCTGGCCTACTTCTATCCCATCAATCCTTGGGAAGCCCAAACTTTCGTTCAGGGCTTAGTTCGCCCATTTAAAAACACAAAGCTACAACCTTGATCAACATTCTTGGGTCGATCCGTCAGAACAAGTAACATTCTTCATCGCATCTCCGTCGGAACAAGTAACATCTTTATTATGGTAAATTCCAAATCTTTAGGCTTTTAAGCTTGATTTTGATTCCACCAAAATTTCCTCTTTCTTAGGGTTTTTTGCTCTCTCTTTGTTGTTGAAAAAATGAGAATAGTGCCCAATTCCCTCACATTGTCGAGATTTGTAGCTAGTGGGAGAGAGAAATTAATTTTTTATTTTAACAAAATAATTTGATTAAATAAAAATAAATATCTCATCTCACTACTATTGTTTCCAACAATGCCATATTGCCACATGTCACCATAATAAAGCATCCTACACATGTCTAATACACGTGAATTAATACACTTATTAATGCTTAATACATTTATTTAATAAATCAATTATTTAACACTTTAATTAATTAATCCATTTAATCTAAATTTATAATGTATTTATACATTTACAATAAATGTTAAAATACATTCAAGATTGACATATGTCCCAAAAAAATATTCGGTAATTAATTAATATATATCTAATCAAATTATGTATCAAATACACATACATATTAATTTAGGAAATTACCGAATACCACGCATGTGTAATTTTCATTTAACCGTTAAAAACGATTTCCAAATAATCAATATTATCCGTTTTAAGTCGCCTTAGTGCTCTATGAGTATTTTTGATTATGTGAGACTCTCTAAGTTCAGGTATATCCGTCATTGGATCAAATCCCGTGTCCATAATTTACCCACTCATAAATTATGACGACCACAGATATTCTCGCTGAATGATACAAGTTGAGATCTTCGCATACGTATAATCATTACGTCATAGGTATCCAAATAAATACCAGAGACATAGATATAATCGTCAAATCTCATAAGGTATTATCCCGTCGATGTATAGATTCGCGATTTCTCAGTAACACTCAGAACTCATTTCCGAGTGTACCATGGCCATGAATTTTATCAATCACAATCTCATGAAGTGGATACCTAAATCCTGTACGCAGGACTGACGGATCCTCTATGGACACATCACCGGATATTATGAGCATCAGTCCACACCCAACGAACAGGCGGAGGTCTAACCTAAAAAGGTCAAAGACGTGACTGTCATCAAAGTGTGAAGTATAACTCATATATCCACCGTGGTATCTCAACCATTGAAAACTAATATTCTGATATACGACATGTACCAGTCTCCCGGGTTTACTTTCGGACCAAGAATGTAAACTTTGACCATGAACAGTTTAAGAATCATATTGTTACAACGTTTCTCAATGTCAATTGCAACGCTTTTGCAATTACGTTTTAACTTAATCATTCTTAAGTCTAGTACGTCTTTACCATTTCTAATAAAAAATATTGACGAAACTGTAAATTTTATTTATAATAAAATATTATTGATACACATATTTACAAGGAAATACATGAGAAATCGGCACGCCGAGTACCAACTCCAACAAGAACCCCTTAAATAATTTTCTAAATTTTAACCCCTTCCTATAAATGATAGAAAAATATAAGTCGTGTGTAAATTTAAAAATTAAAATTTCATTATACTTTTGCCCCTAATCTTAGTTAGGCCTGTGCGGTAACCAGGGTCGAATGGCCCTATGCATTGAATCTCAGCCTCGAGAAAACGTTTGTAACCATTTGAATAAAGAGTCATGGCATGAATACATGATCTGTTTCAAAATTC
>SKCR01053924.1:0-53117 GCA_019454045.1 Zanthoxylum bungeanum | reverse complement strand
CGAGCCAATAATAAATCTGGCCACAAGGGAATGATCCATTGTGCTATTCAAATAAGGCTATGCGGGAGAAACTCTGACCCCATGCCAATGAATATGACAAGGCCTCAGTGGGACGTACTCGACCCCGACCCAATAATAAATCTGGCCACAAGGGAATGATCTCTCATTGTGCCACTCAATATCATGGCCTCGTCGGAACGAATGCAGCCCCAAGACATTCTAATCTCAATCAAGAAAGACCGAATGAAGATTTGAAACCTCTAGACAACCACATATATTGGTAATAGCTTCCTATACTATATTGCATAAAATCAAAACAAAAACGACAAGTGTAACGGGGGTAACGTATCACATACTACGTACAGACCCAAAAACATCAAGGTAACTGAGGCAGCATCCTACCCCAAGTTGCCTAAAACAACAATTCAGAATCTTACAATCTAGACGTCCCTGCGAACCGAGCTACTGATTAGGAGGCGACCAACGCCATGGAGGAATTTTCCTCATACTAGGGAAACCCCGAGTCTGCAAATGCCACAGATACCTTCTAGTCTTTCATGTGCTATGCTCATACGGATCCAGAATAGGATGGCCAGCGCCATAGGGGCATTTCCTTGCTCCATGCTAGGAACATACCGAGGCTGCAAATGCCACGGAGGCTCGTGAGCCCTCCATATGCTATGCAAATCCAACTCTCATGGGCAAAAAATGTTATAGGGGAAATATCCATTCCCATGCCATGTAAAACCCGAGGACACTGTAGTTTTTTACAACTGTCTTCAATCCTTACGTGCTATGGTTACTTGGGAGTGTCAAATGCCACGTTGTCCCTCTCATTGAACGTGTTATGGTTATCCCGAGGCGTCAAACTTCACGCAGGTCTTCTTACTCTATTCCCCAAAGGTGCAAGCCATTGGGTATTAACATTCCAGTCCCGGGATTTGATAATGACATCAAGGATTGGTCTGTCATGGGGTGCGTGCTTTTCCCACCTATCTTGCACCTTTTGTTGTCTTCGATCACGAGTATTTAACAAGAATATTAAACAAAACAAGCGTATGCAAATAAGTTTATATTTATAAAGAGAAAGTCTTATCTATATTCTTGGGATCTATTGTCATTCTTATAACTCTTTGAGGGTCATTTAAAGAGATGATCTATTGAAAATACCTTCTCAACATTTCTGCATTCCAGGGCTTCTTGAGTCGGGTGCCGTCCAGCTGTTCCAGGTGATAGACACCCGACCTGATGACCTCAACAACCCTATAAGGTCATTCCTATCTGGCTCTCAATGAGCCTTCTTCGGGCTATCTTGTACTCAAGGTGACTCGTCTCAGGACTAGGTCTCTGGGATGAAAGGTTTGTACCCAGACCCTTTTATTATATAATCGAGCCATCCTTTATCGATATGCTGCCATTTTGAGCTCCGACCTCTCTCTCTTCTCCCCGGCCAGATCAAGATGGTGCTTGAGGAGGAGTTCGCTCCGTCTTTCTTCAAAATGCTGGACTTGATGAGTCGTCATCCCAATCTTTACAAGAATCACAGCCTCACATCCGTATGCCAATGAGAAATGAGTTTCTCCTATGAAGTCTTTGTAGGTGGTCTAATGTGCCCATAAAAATTATGGCAGTTCTTCAACCCACAAGCCTTTACATGACTCGAGCCTCACCTTCAGATTGTTCTTGATGGTCTTGTTCGCCGCTTCCACCTGTCCATTCGACTTTAGATGAACAGATGATGCAAATCTCAAGGCAATCTGGAGATCTTCACAGAGCTTCTTGAAGCCCGTACTGTCAAACTACTTCCCATTATCGATGATGATGGCCTTGGGAATCCTGAATCGGCATACAATATTCTTCTTTACAAAATCTGTGGCTTTTTTCTCGGTTATAGTGGACAGCGGCTCATGCTCCACTCACTTGGTGAAATAGTCGATTGCCATAATTACAAATTTGACTTGTCCCCGACCCGTAGGCATAGGTCCAATAAGATCCAAACCCCACTTGGAAAACGGGCAAGGGCTTGACAAGGTGGTTAGATGCTCGGGAGGTTGGTGAGTCACATTAGCATTCTTTTGACACCCATCATATGCTCGGGTTGTTGGGGTTTTGGCGCGGGCACAATGAAAGCTCGCGGTTCGGGTGAAATCATAATTTTATAACTTTTTAAATTACCGAATAAATTATTCAATATCCAATATGAATAATTTATTCATATTTTACCTAAACATGTTTATTCGATATCAAATAACGACATAAATAACTAAGAAATGTCGCGAAACTTTTACGAAAACGTTTTTCCGTAAAATGGCATAAAATGTATTTTCGACCGAACCGACCACCCAACACACATGAGGGCTGCCCAGGTCAGCCCCAATAGTATTAGGATAATTCATGGGCTGCCCGAACAGTGACCAATTCACTATTTGGGCAGCCGTCACCCGGTTGGCTCAAAAGTCACATGGTAACGCCGTTTTTCGCCGTTTTCGCATATTTCAACTCCGAAATAATTTCCGGCAAATGTTCCAACATCCAATACATTTATATGGAATTATTTTCATCACCATATGAACAATATTTCCATATCTGATCCGGAAGCAAAAATATCAATTTTTCTTGCTTAAAATCCAATTTTCCAACATTAATCTAAACACCAACCAAAGTCACTTCAAATGAACCACCCAAGAACAATTCTAGGCATTACAAGAGTGGTCATAACACTCTAGAATGGAAACTTATCATCAAATGACAAAATTGAATTAATATTACAATAATATCATCCAAAACAACTTCACACATGCACAAAACATTCCAATTCATCCTCCAAACCAAAAAGCCCCAAATTTATAGAAAAAAAAAAAAAAGAAACCCTAAGATCTCACTATATCATCAAGAAACAAGAAACATATTTTCTAAGCTTAGGGATTTATAGAATTATCTTTAATCATCTAATTCCTTAGGCTTTTTTTCTTGATTTTCTTCATTCTCCACCTTGGATCATCAAGTATAATTTGAGAGCCTTTTTAGGATGAATTTTCGGTCATGGTGTTCATTCACAAGAAAAGAAAAAAAAATCTCATTTAAATGAAGCAATGACCGACTCTCAAAGGGCATTATGGTCATTTTACAATTTAATTCAATTAAACAAAATTAACTTTATGTTAACAAATCAAATTTGCACACCTAAAGTTTAATTTAAAACATGCCACATGTAACTAATAATAGTTAGCCATATTGCATTACATTTATGTAATATGGATATTATTTAATTATTCAAATATTTAACATTTAAATATCTAAATAATTAATTAATATAATTATTATTATATATGTATTTTATTTACATTAAATAACAAATACATATAATATTAATGGCATGTGTCAAAATCTCATTTGACAAATAATTAATGTGTGTCTAATCAAATTATGTATCAGATACAAATACACGATAATTATGATTGACCAAAATTCTCTAAAGCATGTGTTTTCGTTTAACCGATTAAACGATTCGAATTAACTCATTTAATCCGATGAAGTATTATGAATAATCTGTACACATCATAACGCGTTGCCCAAGTGCTCAACGAGTACACATCATATTGTGGGACTCTCTAAGTTTAGGTTTATCCGTCATGAAATCCAATTTCATGTTCATAATTCACCCACTCATGAATTATGACGACCACTGATAATCTCGTTAAAATATGCAAGTCAAGGTCATTGTATACGTATAATCCCTCCATCACAGGCTATCCATATTATACCTGTGATATAGATAAAAACGTCAAATCCGTATGGTATAATATAGTCGACTTTCAAATTTACGATCTCTAAATAACACTCGGAACTGATTTCCGAAGTTATACCACGACCATGATTCTATCTTGATACGCACAGAATATCATGAGCATTAGTCCACACCCAACGAACAGGCGGAGGTCTGATCTAAATAGATCGGTGACGTGACTGTCATCAAAGTGTGGAGGATAACTCATATATCCACAGTGGTATCTCAAGTCGAATGACCACTATGCTCACTCAACTCGAGAATATTCCTGTTGACGTTGGTGTACCATCTATTAGGAAATCTTCAGTGAGTCGTTCAGTGTTTATCAAATAAACACCTACATGTCTATACGAGTCTCCCGAGACTCATGGTTCGTTGGGATAAACCATCGGACCAAGTCACGATATACGACATATACTGGTCTCAGCGGATTTTACTAACCGACCTGTGTTAGTAAATCTTGACCAGGAACTTTATTTAAGGATATACAACTTATAGTGACGCTTCCCAATGTCAATTACAAACTACGTTATAACTGCGCACTATGTTGTAAATCCTAGGGTCTTTGTCTAATATACATGTATCACTAAATTTGATTTAGTTTCAATCTAATCATAATTAGATCGAATATGTATATAAAAGACAAGATGTGCTACCATTAAATAAGTAATATTATGGAAAAAAGAATTGTTCGTATTTATGAATCGGACATAAATACGATCCGGATTGGCACTCTGAGCACCAACCCTAACACGGGCCACTTCGACCCCATCCTGATGCATTATTGACCATAAAAAACCTTGCATGAGTGCTTTGTGGGCAATTGATTTCCCACCAGAGTGGCTTCCACAGATTCCTTCATGAATTTCCCTAAGCACATAATTTGCCTCCTTGTGTCCAAGACTCATAAGATACGACATCGTGTAGCCCATGCGGTATAACTGTTTTGAGATTTTCGTACTGCAAGTATACAATGTCAAATTTTAGTAAATGATAAGTAAGAGTGTCGAACCCACATGGATTGGAATCAAAATCGCACTAAGAATTATAATTAATAAACTTAAATTTATTTCGAAAGTAATTTAAATTAAACTAAACTAAAATTATAAACTAAAGAAACAAAAAGTCAAAACGTTTTAAATTGAGAAAGATCAGGATGAGAGAAATTCTAAAGTCTGATTTCACCTAACTATCCCCTATGTATTTGTTATGCCAATTAATTATTACTCAATTTATTAGTTTATAAGTCAAGAATCCTAAATTATTCTACTCCCTGCCGAGTGAAAATATTATTAATTACTGATTTCGATATCCCTATAAATATCTAGTAATTTACAACTTTTTACGCTCTGTGATTCTTTGCCAACGACTTCAAATGAGTTAGAGGCCCCCCGAACTCTATAAAATTTCTAAGTTATATTTTCTAGATCTTATTCAAAATCCTCTCTCCCGAGTGATATATTCTAAACATGAAATCATCTAATTTGTGGCCAACAAACCAGAAACATTAAATATAAGAAAAATACAAATAAACTGAATTAAAACTTCATAACAATCAATTGGAAATCATACACATAGGTTCAAGCATAGATTACATCATCCTCTATAATAATAAAATTAGTTCATGACCAAATAAAAGAACAATGAAATCAGTGTCAATAACATATTGAACATCATTATAGTTTGAAGGATAAAATTAGAAGATAAAATCTGAATTGAATCTCTTCGTCTTCGAACGTCACCGCCTTCGTCTCTTCTTCTTTCTCTTCAATTCCCTCATTGAATCTCTCTAAATTATGTGTTTAGAGCTCTCTAGTTGTGTCTTTTTTAGGGTTTTGACGCACTTATGTATTTATAGGAAAGTCCTAGAGTCCTTCTGCTTGTAGAAGAATGATTCCTTATGAGTTTGAAAATCTTCCAGGGGGCGTGACGCCAGAAGTGCCTTTCGGGAAACTGTGCTATTTTTCTTCACGTTGGTGGCATCGCGACGCCAGCCTCTCTGTTATGATGAATATTTCATGCGTATTTAGCCTTCATGCGTGCTTCATTTGCATTTTTAAACTCCCAAAACACGTACATTAACATCAAGATCCATGCTATAATGCTTTCTAATAATAAAATAAAAAAAACAAATTACAAAACACATAAAACGACATGAAACCTAACAAAATAATAAGTTAAGAATGTATGAATAAGTAGGTATAAATCACATTTATCAAAGACCTCAAAACTTAAGATTTTGCTAGTTCCGAGCAAAAGACTAAATAAAAACTAAATAAAAATGAACAAACAAAAGTAACTAAATTAACTATGGCACTTTTGTAGGGATCACGATTGCATTTAGCGTGTGCAACAAGCCTTTAAACCCATAGACGGCCCTAATGGACGAGTTATAGTCTCGTGAGGGCTTACAGCGACGACACCCACAAACGTCATTCACACACATGCAATCAGCAAAAATATAAAAGCAAGCAAAATAGTCCCGGTAGTTACACATAATATTATCCTCAAAGAATGCCTACCAATGAAATCAGAGAACCTTCAAAGTACTCAACACAACTTAGATACAAGTTCTTGAATAAATTATATAAGTCAGACTCACAATGTGTGTGTGTGTAGAGGTTCGGTCACAGCTCGACTCCTAAGTAAGCCAACTCGGTGATTTCTTCTCAAAAATTGAGATCTGATGGGTCAAACCAACCTAGATATCTTAAAAGTGCTATGTATTTTCCTATTAAACTCGATATAGTATGAATTTTCTTTTTCTTAATCTTTTGAATCACTTACCCTTTAAGGTAACATTTCTCCTCATGGTGGTCCTAATACCCGTCCATGGGTAGCTTCACGCTTATCGGTTGTACGTGGTTTCTTTTTTTAAAAACTAATCATTTTTTCTTTTCTGTTTTTGTTAGTTTTTTCAAAAGATCTCTTTCTTTTTTCTTTGCTCTAGTTATACCATATATGATAAATAATTATAAACAGAGATATATATCTAAGCAAATAGTCATTCATCTTAAAATAATTTCTTCAACTAGTCATTTTGTCAACTACATAGGCTCTTACTGCTAGAACCTACTTCTAGGTACTTACGAGTCTAACCTAGATCACATACTCAAGGCATCAGATAAAAATCAATTGAGCACGTATCGTTTCTAAGATTTAATTCTAACGAAAACAAAACTCATAATTCAGACATATGTTTTACTACTTATGACGAAAAATAAATTATTTTTTTAATTATTTGTTTTTGATTTTTTTCAAA
Source organism: Zanthoxylum bungeanum (assembly GCA_019454045.1). Classification (NCBI taxonomy): domain Eukaryota; kingdom Viridiplantae; phylum Streptophyta; class Magnoliopsida; order Sapindales; family Rutaceae; genus Zanthoxylum; species Zanthoxylum bungeanum. The sequence goes on along the minus strand of SKCR01053924.1, from coordinate 46,068 downwards.
AATAATAATAATATGAACTAACACTAACATGCACCCACACTCCCAAACTTAAAATTTGCATTGTCCTCAATGAAAAATAAGCGTAAAGGAAAAAGAGTGAGGAACAACACTACCGTGTATGAAGTTTATTTGACTATTGTGGGTCAGACTTTGGTTGCGCGGCATGTATAGGTCGTGCTAGTACCTGCATAGATAAACATGCAAACTAATAAACACGCAAACAACACATTAAAATAAAACTAAAACAAACAAAATTAAATATGTGGGTTGCTTCTCCGCTAGCACTAAATTTAACGTCTTCAGCCAGACGTGACCACTCAAGTGGTCATGGTGACTTCAATGTAGTGGAGCATGTAGTCTCATATGCTTTATTCTTTGTTATCCACTGTTGATTATGACATGAAAAATACTGCTTGGCTGGCTATGGCAGAGTAACTATGGAAGGTCCCCTAGTGTCTTTTAATGGTTCAGTTATTGGCTCCACTTTTAGGTCAGGATCTGTAGATTTTTCGCCAATTTAAAATTCTGAACTACACATGCGGTAAATTGGCTCGACCTCTTTTTGAGCTTTCCAGGGATCATCTTCAGGTGGACATTGACTATTGAATTCCTCTTATTGCGGCGTCTTGGGAATGGCTTCAATTGTGGCTGCGGAGGATCTTCTTCACATGGTTGCACTATGCTCGTAGGTTTCTTGACTACTGGGTCACCATGCGTGTTAGATTGAATACATGGAGACGCACTTAACACATGGTCATTGTCAATTGCAACTCTCTTCTCTAGAATGTCTATCTTGTGACATTTTTCATCACTTTGAGGAGTCGGCATGGCTATGAAAACATTAAAGGTGACTTTTTCATTCTGCACTCGCATTGTCAGTTCACCTTTCTGCACATCAATGATCGTTCTGCCTATTGCCAATAAAAATCTCCCAATGATGATTGGGACGTCATGATCCTCTTTCATATCAAGGACAAAGAAATCAACAGGGAAGTATAACTTATCCACCTTAACCAACACATCATCTACTATTCCATGCGAGTAGTGAGAAATATATATCTGCTAGCTACAATGTGACGTTGGTTGGCTTCGCCTCTCATAGGCCCAATTATATGTAGATGGATAAGGGCATGAGATTGATACTCGCACCCAAATCGCATAGTGTCTTATCAAAGTATCGATTTTCAGCCAGGATCCTTCAACTTTGGAGGAAGCTTCTTCTGTATAATGGCACTACACTCCTCCGTGAGTGCTGCTAGATGAGCCGTGAAGGTTAAAACTTGAGCAGTAAGTGCCACAACATGATCCAACTCATGTATACCAGCCACCTTAGTCATCATCGAGCGTTCACTTGGCCATTGGAAATTATTAAAGGCCATCTCCTCTAATAAAACATAGGCATCTTCAGCAGTTTTCTTGAACAAAGTTCCTCCACCAGCTGCATCGACCATGGTCCTGTTAGGACCATTCAACCCATTATAAAATAACTGAATCTGAACCCAGACTTCATAATTATGTTGTGGGCACCTCCTGAGTAGATCTTTAAAGTGCTCTCACGTCTCATACAGGTTCTCAGTCTCCAACTACTTAAAGGTGCTAATCTATGTTCTCAGTTGGGCTGAATTAGTGAGCGGAAAGAACATCACACGAAATCTTATGCCCATATCATCCCATATCATAATGCTCCCCATTGGTATAGATTGCAGCCAACCTCTTGCTTTGTCCCTTAAAAAGAATGGGAACAAGCACAGTCTGATGGTCTCTGCAGTCACGTCGTTCATCTAAATAGTATCTGTCATCTCCAGGAACATCCTTAAATGAATGTTGGGATCCTCTATAGCTGAACCCCCGAACTAATCTTTTTGCACCATGGTGTGGAATGTAGGTTTCAGCTTAAAGTTATTGGCATTGATCAGTTGGTGCGTAATCCCAAAATAATTATCATCAATGAGTAGCTTAAAGTGATCTCGGATTGTCACCTGGCGCAAATTGTTCTCTCTGTTGTCAGCCGCTATTGCTTCTTTTTCGATCCTCATTTCACGAAAGAAAAGAAATAATAAAAAAAGTAAAAAAGTAAAAAAAAATTAAATTAAAGTTAGGGTTACTTGGTAATAGTATTAATGTGAATAAGAATAAACAATCATCGGCAACGACGCCAAAAAATAATTGCGAGATTTTCGTACCGCAAGTATACGCTGTCAAGTTTTAGTAAAAGATAAATAAGAGTGTCGAACCCACATGGATTTGAATCAAATTCGCACTAATTACTATAATTAATAAACTTAAATTTATTTAGAAAGTAATTTAAATTAAACTAAACTAAAATTATAAATTATATAAATAAAAAGTCAAAATGTTTTAAATTGAGAAAGATCGGGATGAGAGAAATTCTAGAATCTAATTTCACCTAATTATCCCCTATGTATTTATTATGCCAATCAATTAATACTTAATTTCTTTGTTTATAAGCCAAGAATCCTAAATTATTCTACTATTTCTCCCGCGTGCCGGGTGAAAATATTATTAATTATCGATATCCCTATAAAAATCTAGTAATTAACAACTCTTTATGCTATGTGATTCTTTGTCAACGACTTCAAATGAATTATAGGTCTCTAGAACTCTATAAAATTCCTAAGTTATATTTTGTAGATTCAAAATCCCCCCTTCCGAGTGATAGATTCTAAACATGAAATCATCTAATTTGTGGCCAAAAGATCGGAAGTATTAAACACAATAAAAATAAAAATAAATAAAATAAATAAAACTTCATAACAATCAATTGGCAATCAAACACATAGGTTCAAGCATAGGATACATCATCCTATGCAATAATAAAACTAGTTCATGCCCAAATAAAATAACAATGAAATCAGGGTCAAGAACATATTGAGCATCATTAGAGTTTGAAGGAAGAAACTATAAGATAAAATCTGAATTGAATCCATTTATCTTCGAACGTCACCGCATTTGTCTTCTCTTCTTGCTCTTCAATTCCCTCATTGGATCTCTCTAAATTATGTGTTTAGAGATCTCTAGTTCTCTTTTTTAGGGTTTTGGACGCACTTATGTATTTATAGGGAAGACCTGGAGTCATTCTGCTTGTAGAAAATGGATTCCTTATGTGTCTGAAAATCTTCTAGGGCATCACGATGCCAGAAGTGGTGTCACGATGCATGCTTCTCGGGAAATTGTGTTATTTTCTTCATGTTGGTGGCGTCGCGACGCCATAAGTTACGTTGCAACGCCAACCTCTCTGCCAATATGAATATTTTTTAAGTATTTAGCCTTCATGCGTGCTTCCTTTGCATTCTTATGCTCCTAAAACACATACATTAATCTCAATATCCATGCTCTAATGCTTCCTAATAATAAAACACAAAATAAACTAAAAAACACATAAAATGACATGAAATCTAACAAAATAATAGCTAAGAATGTATAAATAAGTGGGTATAAATCACACTTATCAATAACACTCTGTCTATCAGGCAAAATCGTGCACTTTGATACTTCAGCCTTCTCGCCTCTTTCTTGTCCTCTAGTAAGTCCCCAGACTCTAAGTATCTATTGATCGGGTCCATCCATGTTGGTTTAACTTCAACCTCCACCTCTATCACACTCGATTCTCCTACACTTTTTTGGCTATAGGATCTCCAAGGGGATAATCCGAGGAATTTTCGATTTGATAGATGAAGCCAACGAGCTAATGAATCTGTTTGTTGATTATTCTCTCGACCGACCTACTCGAAGGTCACATTTCTCATCCATTCGACCAATTTTTTCACCTCCATGAGGTAAGCTATCATATTGTGTTCCCTTGCTTGAAACTCATCATTTAACTACTGAACTGCCAACTAAAAGTCGCTCTTCCCTATCACATCTATTACCCTGACCGCCTCACAAAGCCTCAGCCCGGCCAGGATTGCTTCATACTCGGCCTCATTATTGGTTGCCTCAAACACAAATCTTAATGCATAACTCAGCTCATCACCTTCTTTGTTATTGAGAATGATGCCAGTCCCGCACCCATGCCAGCTAACTGATCCATCAACAAGCAGTTTCCACTTCTCCTCCCTGATTGTCATGATTTGGGGACCAATAAATTATGCTACAAAGTCGGCCGAAGCTTTCCTCTTAATTGATACTCATAGTATGTAGGATATACCATACTCGTTAAGCTCTACCGATCATTATCGGTATATACCCCAATGGGGTGAGCGTCGAAGTATGGACGCAACTTCTTTACCCGCAGTAACTAAGGATATGGCCATCAACTCATGGGCTGGGTAACGAGTCTCGACATCTAATAAGGCAATGCTAGAGTAATACACTGGCCTGTGAATTTTGTTCACTTCTTGTACTAGCATAGAACTTACAACATGTTTTGGAACGGCTAAATACAGAAATGACATCTCACCCGAAATTGGCTTGGCCAGAAATGGAGATCGTATCATGTACTCTTTATTGAAAATCGTTCTTGCACTCGTTCATCCATTCAACTTTCTTTTTTTCCTTCTTGATCGGCTGGAAGAAGACATGACATTTATCAGTGGCATTTGAAATAAACTGGTTGAGTGACGTTATCCAACTAGTCAAGCTTTGCTCATCAGAGACTTCAAATCCAACAACGCCTTGATCCAACAATGTCTTGATCTTCTGAGGGTTGGCCTCGATGCCCATTGCGCTGACCATATACCCCAAAAACTTTCCCGAAGCTACTTCGAAGGCACACTTTTTCGGGTTCACCCTTATTTTATAATTCCTCAATAGTTCGAATGTTTCTTTAAGGTCCCTCAGATGGTCCTCAGTTATTACAATCATTGTTATCATGTCGTTGATGCATTGTCTTGCCGATATGGGGCTTGAAAACCCGATTCACCAATCTCTTGTATGTTGTCATTGTATTCTTCAATACAAAAGGCATCACCTTATAACAATATAACCCATGATCTGTAATGAAGGATGTATTCTCTTTATCATCGGGATTCATTTTTATCTGGTTGTACCATGAGAAGGCGTCCATAAAACTAAGCAACCCATGGCAGGTTGTCGAATCCACCGGCTGATCCACCTTGGGGAGTGAGAAACTATCATTCGGGCAAGTCTTGTTCAAGTCGAAGAGGTCCATATACATCCTCCATTTTCCACTGGCCTTCTTCATCAATACCACATTTGATATCCACTTCGGGTACTTCACTTCTTTGATAAATTCGGCTTTCATAAACTTATCCATCTATACGTGGATAGTCTCATACCGCTCTTGGTTGAAGGTCTTCATCTTCTGGTTCACTGACATATGAGCCCGATCTATCATCAGACGCTGACTGATGACCCGAGGATTTATTCCAGGCATATCCTCGTGACACCACGCGAAAATGTCTGTATATCTCTTCAAGACGTCCACCAGTTTCTTCTTCAGACTTGTTTCCAACATGACCTCAACCTTGATTATCTTCCCTGAGCTAAAGAGCTCTGCTAGCTCCAGCTCCTCCCTCGCTCCTCCATACTGAGGGGGTTCTCAAGTCGGGGGTCAGATGAATCTACTTTTACCGCGACCTTCCTCATTTCCATCATTTTTCTGCCCCACAATGTCTTCAATACATATGGTTTCATTTGACATGGCAGTGAAACAGCTCCTAGCCCCCTTTTGGCTTCCACACACTATCTTGACCCCCTATCTAGTCGAGAACTTTAGCTTCAAGTAGTAGCTCAACATAGCTGCCCTCGATTTAATCATGAAGGGTCTTCCCAAAATCACTTGGTAGATGATCAAATAATCTACCATGGTCAAATCCATCATTATAATTCGGGTATAGGGGTTGCTCCAATGGTCATTGTTAGTTGTACCCAACCCAGCGGAACAACCGTTGCACCCCCAAACCCATATAGTGGGGTTGCATCCTGAATCAAAATGGTGAATTCAATGCCTAAACCAGTCAAGGCTTCATTGGATATGATATCTACAACACTCTCGGGATCCATAAATAACATATCCACCTCTAAACCGCCAATGTTGGCATTGATTATTAATCTATCGTCGTGTGGGTAACTCACACCCTGAGCGCCCTCCTCAGTAAACATTATCGAAACCGACCTAATTTTCAAAATCCTCGGGACCTTCTCTGTATTCATTACCTCAAGGCTACTGATTCAGCAATAATTATTTCTTGCTCGGTTCGAATCCCCGGCTAACATGCTTCCTCCGACTATCGTGAACATAGGCCTCTGCTCCCTTTGTTGCCTGATTCCCATGGCTTCATGATCAATACACTCCTTAAGGTAACCATTCCCCACAAATTCTTCAACCTGCTCTTGCAAATCTCTGCAGCTCTCAATGGCATGTCCCATTATATTATGATATGCACAATATGCCCAATTATCCTTTTTCTCCACTGCATGCCCTTATCATTTATCTTCCGAGCTATCTTCACCAAAGGTCTGTTGAGGACAGTGTACGTCATACCTTCAGTAACATATGTAACCTTGATCGAGGACCTCCTCTCGGGTGTCGGGTTTCTCTGAGTAATAGTTCTAAACTCCCTTTGACTCGGGTCTGGTCCTCTCCGATTACTGCCAGTATCTCATCGATGAGCAGCTCTCTCTCAGGCTATCTTCTCTTATTTTTCCAATAACACAAACTTCCTTATCTGCTCCACCGCCGCGGTATAGTCAGGTATCTCCTAAATCCCCAAGTGAAACTGTAACCTCCCACCCTCAAAGCTCTTTTGAAGCTCTCTAACGCCTCCGGAGACTCGTACGCCCTGACTTCCAATACCAAACTGTGGTATCTATCGATAAAATTCTTCAACAGCTCTTCATCACGCTGCTTCATCATCCTTAATGATCTGATTGTCTTCATTGGTATGCATGCTATTTTAAAATGGTGCACGAAGGACTTCATTAGCTACGAAAAAACTACCAATGCTCACTGGAGTCAGATTTCTGAACCATAAACATCCAGATTCCCGTAAGATTAGCGGGAACACCTTACAGACTGCCTCCCTGACTACACCTTAGATTTCTATGAGCAAAATAAATCTTTCAACATGGGATTCAGGGTCTTTGTTACCCTAATGTCCATCGTGGGCATGGTGAATCTTCTTGGAAATTTCGCCCCCAACACTTCTTTGGTGAAAATGGACGCTGTCTCAATATCTTGGTCACCCCTCATAGCTCTTTGTGTGCTCTCCTCCCACTTCTTCACCTTTTTTCCGAAACCAGTCTCTCATTTGGGTTTCGATGTTCTATGCCTTCGACCGAGGGATTCTTAATAGTTGCTTCTTCGGGAATGGTATCTCCTACCATTGGGAGCTTTACGGCTCCGCTCTAGATATCGCCCTAATTCTCTTTCCCAAAAAAAAAAGAGCTTTTACTGGATGATTCCGGGGTTTGCCTATTGTCTTCTTCCTCCCAAGGCTCTTCTACAAGTGCGACACTACCCATAACCATTGATCACTTTATGAGTGTTTCTTCTCCTAATTTCTCGATCTCATTCCATACTAGCTATCCTTTTTCTACCAACAATTATTTCTCTTTTGCACTTGCTCTCATATTTCCTTCTCCAACTTCTCAATCTTTTCCATCTTGGTTTTCATAAAGCCCGAGTCACTTCTCTTTCCTTTCATGCATTCTCTCTTTCCAATCACATGATTTCTTCCATTTTTTTTCTATCCACTCCATCGTTGAAATCTCCAAAGTTCTTTGGTTTTCATCTTCTGCCACCATCTTAGTGTGTTTGCTATTTTTTGTACTGTTTCCCATAAATGACAATAACAATTGACAGCTGTTTTTCATTCCAATGGAAATTTGGGAAATCAACCCGTCGAACAGACCTCCCATAATAGTGAATTTGTTTGATTAGTAAGGAACCAAAAAAAATTTAGCAGACAGACAAGAAATTCACAGACGAAGATTTACGTGGTTTGATGGAGAGTGTATCTAATCTACGTCCATATGAGTAAAAGAGGTAATAAATGCTCGGGGTTAGGACCAAACCGAGCTACAAACGGGGAAAAAAGCAAGATTATAAATCGAACACCTCGAGTCTTATGACAAACCCATTACAAATTCCCTCAATTGACTACGAACCGACCAGCTTTATCTCTCTATCCATAGTTTAGAAGCTCTTTTCTCTTTTACAAGTGGTGAGACGCGGAAAAATACTAACCCCTAAATATGAGACTTCAACCCCGTTATATAAGCTTTCAAATATGCTATTCCACCAACCCATGACGTCAGCCGTCACCATCAGGTCATCCTTGCTCCATGCTCATTTTCCCCACCTACTCAACAAACAATTGTACTGTCATCTGACTCAACTATCCATTGTCAGCAGAAACCTATCACTTCAATATTTTAGCTACTGCTGCACACTTTATTGACATGACAACCCATGGTTCAACAACTCCAGTACTGTTCCGTATAGCAGAGTCTCTCCTCACTGTGAGATATTGACTTACTCCGGTCACATCAGCCTTGTAAAAGCTCAAACTTCCAAGTCAGCCATAGTTCATATGCCCTAAGTGTAAAATATCATGTGATCTCAACTCCGTTCATTGGGTAGGCATATCGAGGCGAATGGTGCTTGGTCAGACTGCCTCTAACTTCCTTAACCGGGTCAGGTCGGCAGCATAGACCATCTCAGATCGAATTCCACAAACACTCAAATGCTACCAACTCAAACTCATTCTTTTTTGGGTCAGTGTCCCAACTTTGCTTCATCATTAGCAGGTTTAGCCCTCATGAGACCTCTTCCATGTAGAAAGCTTGGGCTCTCCTGTCTGACTTCAGCCTCTATAGGCCTTCAGCATCCTCTTTTGACCAAGTACAAGCCTCATTCTACCATTCATAGGCATTTAAACTTTCTCGAGGTGAAAAACCACCATCAAGAGTAATCCAATAAGTAATAAATATTGAAGTGTTAAACTATTACAAGTTGCAGCTCAAGCATAAAGCTTAATTTAAATAAAATAGAATAGAATGCATGTATAGTTTTTTTTATGGGGAATGCATGTATAGTTAACACAAAAACAAATGGAAAATTAAGATTGAGTTGTATAAACTTGAAGTATTTCATGATTTCCAAAATCTATTTTTGGTAGGATTATTAACATGTTTTGACATATAAAATCCTAAAAGAATTTGATTAAAGAGATCTATCACATAATTGAACAAAATTATTTTATGTTATGCCAATTTTTGACCTAGCATCGAATACACTAAATTATAGTGTTGGAGATAGATATAAAATATAAAATAATAAAAATAATTATGAACAACATAAGAAGATACGTTATTCGGCTCTTGGCTTGTCAAAATTTTATGATTATTGATAATGATTATAATGAGATCAATCAAAAATCTATTCTCCAAAATCCTCTAAGGGGTCTCCCCCTATTTCCATATCTTTCCTCTATTTATAGATAGTTCGTGATGATTTTCTACCACTATCTTTATCATGGGATCATTGGATATGAAGTTGAGTGTGGTTATTAGAGTAGTTGATTGGGTGGTTATTAGAGTAGTGTGTTGGTGGTTACTAGTTTAGTAAGTGGAGGTGGTTAAACAATTAATCATGCTAACTCATCAGGGATGACTTCATTTCTAAACTGACCTCATTATCCCGAGGCTATCTTGCTTGCTTGATGCCAATATTCTCATTTGTCATAGGTCATGCTCTGGTCATGGTACTCTGTTGGGGTCATCATGTTCTACTAGAGGTAGGGTAAAATATCTCACAAATATCATTCTCCTAGTTTTTAGTCACGAGAGCTTGTGATCGATGTTGAAAACTTGAGTAGTATTGTCTTTACTTGTGAAACGTTTTGGGATCTGCGCGAAATCATTCATGTTACTGGAATTAAAAATTTTCACCTAAAACCACTTTAAGGATCGTGGTTATATCGTTGTTGATAAAATAAATATATAAATAAATAAAATGTATCCCTATAAATTTTATAAGCATGCCAATTTTATAAGCATGCAAATAAATTTTATTTAACAATATAAATAATATATACTAATAATAAAGTATACATTGATGTGTTTATTATTTTTCTTGAGCCTTTTGAATATCCTCCTTGATTTTTTCCTTGTAGCAGTGCACCAAGCGTTGCACCTCTAGTTGGCACACTAGCAACATTCTACGAATAATTTGCACCCACTTTTGAGAATAAATAATTTTTTTTTTCTTTTTTGGATGTTGAAGTCTTATTTTAGGATAAAAAAAAACAAACTTTCCTTGAACAAATTTGGAACAACCAAAGAGAGAGAGAGAGGATAAAATTCGGCCAAGGAGAATTGATACTGTGGGACACAGAAACTGGGCGACGCATGCTGTCCTAGGCTCGGGGCCTAGTTGGGAGTACGGAGTAGTCCGCGAGGGACTAAACCGGAGAATAATGGAGTCGGCACCCGGTGTGAACCAGGAAAATGAGATTTAAGGCCGCACTCACCCCTCGCAAGGGAAGACCCCAAACCGTTGGGTTCAGAATGGTCTCTTACTTATATCACTTGTAATGAAAGAATTTATGTAACAATTTAATCAAGCTTAAGTAACACTTATTTCCAAGAGTATCATGCTTCTAAATTCATATGTACAAAATAAAACTTACACCTAAATTTACATATATTCCACATCTAAGATTACATGCTTGAAAGTACATCAAAGTAGCAATGAACATACAACATCATTGGCATATTGTATTCATGAAAACACAAGCACACATATTAACCACACAAGCACACGTGTGAGCACTTTTCCAAGTGGTACGTGGAACTGTATCACAAGTACAGACCGCACTACCGTCCATTCGGAATCGGCTACGGAATTTATGTCTGGATTTCCATCCGATATACCACAAGAAACAATACTCAAATGCTATCATGACATGGATATATGAATTATAATATGTTAAGCCAAGACGAAGGTAAATGATGCAACCAATAGGATAAACATGCTTTTCATTATGATGCGTACAAAGATAAGAATGACTATATAGGATTTCATAATACATGCATGAATGGTATAGTTTGCCTTTATGAGCGGGCTGAGGCTAATAGGTGGCGTTTAAGGTGTGGTTTCAGGCAGTGGATAGGTAACTAAACTAGGCAGTGAGGGACGTAGCACTGGGAAGTGGGGAGTGTTGGATTTAGGCAGGTAATATGCTAAAGTAAGGGCTGTGTGTTTGGTTTATGGTACACGAAGGCAATGTGGCAGTTGGCGTGGGGGGCTGAGTGGCTAAGGAGCTGTTGATGCGCTGCGTTGAGGCAGTGTGTGCGTGAGTGAATGGCAGTGTGTGCGTGAATGAATGGGACATGAGCTTGGGTGTTGTGGCGTGCAGGTCTGGGTGGTAGTTTGTGGATTGACTATGCGTGCGTTGATGTGGCTAATAACTTGAGGCCAAGGGCGTGTGTGTTGGTTGCTTGCGCAGGGGACGTGTGGAGGGTGCAAGTGTATGTGCGTGAAGATGTGTAGCTATTGGCTGGTAATATGCTAAAGCAAGGGCTGAGAGTATGGGTACACCAATGACAATAGGTCGAACCAAGACAGGGATAGACGATGCAATCAAATAGATGAAAGACACGGCGAATATCGTGGTAAAGGTAGCCTTTTAGGCTTTTCTTCCCCCAAATGGAGAACCTTTTAATCCAACATAATAGGCCCATGCGCCTTTCGTTACAATATGTACAAAGACAAAGATAACTATATCAAACTTAGTATGCCAGGGCATAACATATCTTGCATTCAATCGAACACACATCAATCGGTGCGACAAAGCATCATGGTAAAGGATTTTAACCCCTCCAAATAGGGGACCTTTCATCGCACTTACTAAGCCCATGAACTCGATTGCATCATGCATACAAAGAATTAAAAACAATAATATCAAACTTAGTGTGCCCGATTGAACATATCCTGCATTCAACCGAACACACATCAATCGGTGCGGCAAAGCATCGTGGTAAAGGATTTTAACCCCTCCAATTAGGGGACCTTTCATCGCACTTACTAAGCCCATGCACTCGATTACATCATGCATATAAAGAATTAAAACAATGATATCAAACTTGATGTGCCCGATTGAACATATCTTGCATTCAACAGAACACACATCAATCGGTGCGGCAAAACATCGTGGTAAATGATTTTAACCCCTCCAATTAGGGGACCTTTCATCGCACTTACTAAGCCATGCACTCGATTGCATCATGCATAAACAAGTAACATGCAGAATTCAAATGACAAAAAATAAATAAACCAAAGCAACATAAAATAAAAGAGGGTGCTGTTTAATCAAGCGATACGTGGAGTTGTATCCCGAGTACAGATCATACTACCGTCCATTCGGAATCGGCTATGAAATTTATGTCCGGGTTTCCATCCGATATACCGCGAGAGTTGACACATCTTTTATTTTATTCCAAGTCCATAACATACAATATTTCATAGTACATGCATATTTATCTACGCAAGGGCCACAACATGCATTTTTAACATATCAATCATGCGAATAATACTCAATGAATAATAAAGGTAAAACAGAAAACGAATGTGGAAAATACCCTCAGGTCTAACCTTTTTGCCGACTTTCGGACTTGCGTTTCACGGAGATCGGAAAGGTAATGCTCCTCAACTTCTCCAGTTCACTGGTTTAGCGCCTTAGCTCACTGTTTTACTGTTTTCCTTACTGTTTGGCCTCCGTTTTGCTGCTGTTTCCTCTGTATTTTCTGCTCACTGTTCAGGTCACTGTTTTGACGTTTTGACAGACTATTTTTTTTTTGCGTTTTTAGAGGGGTTTGGATTGCTGTTTTTTTATGTTACTGTTTTAAGGTTTTATGGAATGTTTTAAGTGGATTTTACTGCTGTTCCAGGGATTAAATTACTGTTGTTTTTGGTGGTTAAATAGTGCAGTTTTTGGACTGCAGTTTTCGGTAATGTGGAGGCTTTAGGGGCTGCTGTTTTTCGGTGATATAGGGGGTTTATGGGGCTACTGTTTTTCGGTGAGATGGGGGGTTTATGGGGATGTATTTGCGTGTCCTAAGACTGTAATGTGGGGCTGTGTATTCGGCTATGGAGAGACTTGGAGGAGGCTTGGTTGTTTCGGTTATTGAATGATGAGGTGTAGGAGAGAAATTGTTTTACTTCTTGTGCTATTACCGTGAATGGTTTTGTATGAAGGAGATGGGAAATTATTTTATTTCTGTGATGGGCGTGTACTAGGGAGGGGGATGTCTTGGAAAAGTATGGTTTATATAGAGAAGGGCTAGGACTTCACCTTGTCTCACAAGGAATGAATTTTGGCATTAAAAGGAGGATTTGATTTGGTATCCAACAAGGAAAGGATTAGATTGAGGGGGGACAAATCTTGGCTAGAATAGGAATACAATATATTTGATTGGTTAGGATTAGGCATGATTTTATTAGATTAGGAAGTCAATATTCATAATTTGTTATGATTGATTTTAATTAGGCATATCATCCTTTTTAATTTAGTATGTAATATACTTGATTTGTATAAGTTAGGCATGGTTTTATTTTATGTTTTATTTAATTTGGTAAATGATTTATTAGTTTATTTAATTCAAATATATTATTTGATTAATATTTAATTTAATTTGGGTGTAATTTAAGGCTATATGGGCGTGTGGGCTAGGTGTGTGGCTTGCGGGGGGTTTAGGTCAAGGCCAAGGGGCTTGCGGGGATTTTGGGCCGAGGTTAGGTGATTTGAGAGTGTTTTGGGCAGGAATAATTTTTAAAACGGAAAACCAACAAGTAACCCGAAGCTAAACCAGTGAACTTAATCCGAATATGAGTCAATTCTTGACTCCTCCCTTCCGACATCTGTTTCCCGCGGCTTCCGCGACATAAAAGGTAGTGCCTCCAACTGAGACTCATCATCGGGTTTCACATGCAAAAATGCAATGCCTACAGTCGCCCCCACTTTGATGGGACTTGTGTAGTGTGTGACTTTGAACAATCATATCAAAGTTATGCAATGCATTTTCACTTACCTGGCTCGTCTGCTGCCTCGAGTTGAGTTGGTGCTGCAGTGGACCTCGATCCTGGGACGCATCCCAATAACTACAACTGACAACAGGGTACCTCGACCCTGGGCACCTCGACCCAATATCGCTGACGATAGGGACCTCACCCTCAATATGATGACGTAGTGGGCACCTCGACCCTGGGATGCATCCTGAAACTACAGCCGACAACGGGGGCACCTCGACCCTAGGCACCTCGACCCAACACCGCTGACAATAAGGACCTCGCCCTCAAACTGATGATGTAGTGGGCACCTCGACCCTGGGACGCGTCCCAAAACCACAACCGACAACGGGGCACCTCGACCCTGGGCACCTCGACCCAACACCGCTGTCAATAGGGACCTCGCCCCCGAACTGATGATGATGTGGGGCTTCGCCCCCAAGCCGATACGGGCCTCACCCCCCGGGACTTATCCCTAAAAATTATTGATGTGGGCCTCGCCCCCTGGGACTCATCCCCAAAATTGAAACTGCGCTGACGCTGTTTGGCTCATTTCTTCCGCTTTCTCTTTTCTTCGAACCTGCGAACACAAAACAAAAACAAACACGGAAAGAATGAAATGTTACGTGTATGCATGAACGATTTTCCTACTCCGTTGGGTTAGGTCTTCTGCCAATTCCCTTGGTGACTGCTTGGTCCTTTCTCCCTCAGGAAAAGTACTGCTTCAATCTGTCCACGTTGATCGGCTCGATGAACTCGTTTCCTTCCAAGTCTTATAGCCTCACTGTTCCGTTTCCCATTACATTCTGCACTATATAAGGTCCTTCCCAGTTAGGTCTGAACTTCCCTCTTGGATCTGTCGTTGACGGCCTCGACTGCTTAAGTACCAAATCACCCTTTCTGATCTTGGTGGGACGTACTTTCTTGTTGAATGCCCGGGCTAGTCTCTTCTGATACAACTGCATGTGATACAAAGACTTCGTTCTCTTCTCATCCAATAGTACTAACTGATCAAACCTCTGTGCGGCCCATTCCTATTCCGGTAATTCTACCTCTGCTAATACCCTCATAGACTGTATTTCCACTTCTACTGGCAATACTGCTTCCATTCCATAGACCAAAGAGTAAGGTGTGGCCCCTGTTGATGTTCTTATTGATGTTCTGTACCCCCACAAAGCATACGGTAATTTCTCGGCCCAATCTCTGCAATTTTCTATCATCTTGGCTAGAATCATCTTTATAGTCTTGTTGGCTGCCTCAACTGCCCCATTTTTCTGTGGCCTGTACGGTGATGACTTATGGTGGCCTATCACATACCTTTGTAACATTGCCTTCGTCTCTCCTTGAAACTGAACTCTGTTGTCTATCACTACATGATGTGGCATACCATACCGACAAATGAGGTTCCGAGCTATAAACTTTGCCATCTGTTTTGCTGTAACATTGCGGAATGATTCGACTTCCACCCACTTCAAGAAGTAATCTACTGCCACTACTATGAAGTGATGCCCATTCGATGCATTCGGTCGAATTTCTCCAATCATATCAATTCCTCATGCTGAGAAAGGCCACGGCTCTGACAACCCGTGCAACTCTGTGTGTGGTAAGTGATTCAAATTACCGTGTGCTTGACAGTCATGACAGTGCTTTACCATTTTCGCGCTGTCTGTTTCCATGGTTGACCAATAAAAACCTTGTCTCACTATCTTGCGAGACATATTCAACCCGTTCATGTGCGGACCACATACCCCGGCGTGTATTTCTTCCATTACATGTTGAGCTTCTTCCTTTCTCAAACACTTAAAATGAATACCGTTTGCTTGCCTTGTACAGTTCCCCTTTCAAAGTCACATACTGGGAAGCTAACTTCTGGATGGCTATTCTGTCTTTTCTGCCTGCCCCTTCCGGGAGTTCACCATATTCCAGATACCTCTGAATGTCATAATACCAAGGTTTACCGTCGTCGACCTCAACTTCCAGAATTCTTTCTATCTCATAAACAGGTTTGCTTGCTGTTGTCAGTACCAACGGTCTCATCACTAACTTTTCTGGATTTTCCCAAGTTGCTGCAAGTGTAGCCAATGCATCTGCCATCTCATTCTCTTCTCTCGGTAAGTGCTGAAACTTACACTCGGGGATAACCTGTGCCAACTTTCTGAGGTAAAAGAGGTAAGGTTTCAACCGTTCTTCTCTTCAACTCCCATTCTCCTCGCATCTGATGGACTACCAACATAAAATCCCCGTAGATTTCCACACTCCCGGCCTTCAAGGCTATCAACGTTGTCAAACCAAAAGCACATGCTCATACTCAGCTATGTTGTTAGTCACCCTGAATGTCAACCTCTTGGCCAAAGGCAAAGTCTCTCCATCGGGGGTCACTATCACGATCCCAATCCCGGCTCCCTTGTAATTCGCTACTCTGTCAAAATACATCTTCCATCTCTGAACTGTTATTGCTTGGATCTCTTCATCTGGAAATTCAAACTTATATTGATCCCCCTTAACAGGTCGCAATGCCAGAAACTCTGCTACTGTTCGCCCTTTGATCACTTTGGAGGTGAGATACTCAATGTAAAACTCTGTCAGCAATACCAACCATCTGCCAAATTTTCCCACTAGTGAAGGCACCGAATGAAGATATTTCAGAGGATTTTCCTTTGCCACTACCTGGATCTTGTATGACTGGAAATAATGCCGCAATTTTCTGGAAGCCCATACCACTGCAAGATAGATCTTCTCAACTTCCTGATATCGAGCCTCATACGGGGAGCCTTTTTACTCAGATAGTAAACTGCATGTTCTACCTCTGTCTCATCTGCATGTACCATCATTGCCCCCGTGCTTCTGATTCTATAGCCAAATACAATACCAAAGGTCTGACGGTCTCGGAGGTTTCAATACAGGAGGCTTTACCAAGTACTCTCTGATTTTGTCGAAGGCTGTCTGACACTGTTCATTCCATCTCACTGGTTGATCTTTTCTCAACAGTTTGAAGATAGGTTCACATACTGACATTAACTTGGTGAAGCACCGACTGATGTACTGAATTTTTCCCAAGAATGCTCCGACTTCTTTTTCTGTCTTCGGTGCAGACATTTCTGTGATTGCCTTGATCTTTTCGGAGTCTACCTCTATTCCGCCCATTCCCACTGTATGACCAAGCAATTTCCCTGATGTCACCCCAAACACACATTTCTTGGGGTTTAACCGCATGTTGTATCTGTTAACTCTCTGAAAGAACCTTTCCAGTGCTTCAATATGCCCAACCTTTGTCTCTGATTTCACCATCATGTCATCCACATACACCTCAATCTCTTTGTGCATCAAGTCATGGAAAAGTGTAGTGGCCATCCGCTGATAATTAGCTCCCGCATTCTTAAGCCCAAACGACATCACCTTGTAACAATAAGTACCTCACTCAGTAACAAATGCAGTCTTGTGTTTATCTTCCTCAGCTATGAGAACCTGATTGTAACCTGAAAACCCATCTACAAATGAATACATAGCAGATAAAGCCGCACTATCAACCAGAACATCTATATGCGGCAGAGGAAAATCATATTTCGGACAAGCCTTGTTGAGATCTCTGTAGTCTACACACATTCTGACATTCCCATCTTTCTTTGGTACCGGCACTATATTAGCCAACCACTCTAGATATTTTACTACTTCCAGGAACCCCACATTTATCTGTTCTTAACTTCCTCTCTGTCTTTCTCATCCCATTCTTGTCTCATGCGTCGGAGTTTCTGTTTTACTGGCCTCATGTTCGGATAAGTTGGTATTGTGTGTTGGGCAATGTTTCTGTCTACCCCAGGCATGTCCTCATAGGACCAAGCAAACATTTTGGCATATCTGACCAACACTTCTCATAGTTTCTCCATCTCTTCAGATGTAACTTCACTTGCAATCAGAATTTCCTTGGGGTTCTCAAGCGTACCCAAGTTAAATGTAGTAGTTCTAGCCGAACTGATATCAAATATGCTTGATTCGTGCAGAGTAAATGGAAATGACTCAGGCAAGTAAGCAAAAGAAATGTCTTTATTATTGGATAATGCGGAAGTACATTCAAACAAATCATGAAGGTAAATGTCTTCATCATCTATAGACATTTCTTCCTCTGCAATTAGGTCTTCCTCAGGCTTTTCGTCCTCTCCCAGAGTCAGGCTCTCCAACTTCATCAATTCTTCTCCCAATTCTCTACTTTCACAGCTTCTTTAGTCAGCGGTTTCTCACCCAACAATCCTGGAAGATCTTAAATTACCACCACAATCCCATTAACTTCCACAGGTTCAGGCTCCCCTGATATCCTGAAGCTTTCACAAA
This sequence comes from Zanthoxylum bungeanum, assembly GCA_019454045.1. Classification (NCBI taxonomy): domain Eukaryota; kingdom Viridiplantae; phylum Streptophyta; class Magnoliopsida; order Sapindales; family Rutaceae; genus Zanthoxylum; species Zanthoxylum bungeanum. The sequence continues at coordinate 27,749 of SKCR01053924.1, read as the reverse complement.
ATTTCCATCAGTTTCAGGCCCTTTTTCTTGACCTTCGGCTTTTCTTCATCAGATTTGTACCCCAAACATTTCGAGTGGTCTGTCCTCTGAAATCTGGCAACTTTGAACCTTCACCCGTTCAAACTTCATCTTTTTCATGATTCTAGCCACCCTAGGATCCACCCATTCCTCAAAAATAGCTGAAACCTGAAACCTTGTGAAAGGTTGTATCTCCAAAGCAGCCACGACATTATCTACCTCAGCCCGGATAGTAAAAACTTCTCCCTCATACGGGAACTTGATCATCTGATGTAAAGTGGAAGGCACGCCCCCAAGTTTGTGAAACCAAGGCCTTCCCAACAACAAGGCAAAAATGGCTGGGATGTCCAGCACTGTAAACTCAACTTCATCTTCAATAGGGCCTACCTTGACCATAGCCACAAAAGTACCCTCAACTCCTCTTTTACTGTCATCATAAGCCTTAATAGTCATGCTGGAGGGGTCCAAGTCTGTTGCTTTCATACCCAATCTCGCCATAATTTTCAACGGGCACACATTGATGGACGAACCGTCATCCACCATCACACATGAAGTTTTCTTGCCCCTTACTTCGGCCCTGATAAATAGAGGCATATTATGATTTCTCCCCTCCGCCAGGAGTTCATCCTCAGAAAAGGATATCTGCAAAGCTTCTTTCTGAACTGACCCAACAAACATTGCAGAGTTGGCGTCTTCCGGTACCACAATCTTGCTCAAGGCCTCAACCATGGCCTGCCTATGCTCTCGAGATGCACATAACAGTTCCCAGATACTCACTTGTGCTCTAGTCTTCCTCAATTGCCTCAACACTATATCCCCCTCGGTTTTTCTGTAGTCTCAACCACTTCTCTACCATCTGTCAAAACTTCTTTACCCTTTTCTGCCATATCATTGTAAAAACGACCGATGTGCGTCATTCCCCTTACTTCTTCCTCATCACTACTAGAGAAATCAATTCATCTTCACTAGTGTTATCCCACATTCCCAGGCAAAAGGCTTGAGGGTGAAAGGATTTTAGGACAAGATCTTCTGGGAGGCCAGAATTGATCATGTAGGCTGGTGGTGGTATGACACGGTAGTTGGGTAAGGGGTATCTGTGTGTGTCAGGCTGTTCTGTTTCTGGGTCAGGTATTTTCTTGGAGTCTATCAGGTCTTAGATTTCATGGCGGAGTCGGGCGCAGTTGGTCGGTGTCATGCCCTTTTGTTGGTGAAAGTGACAGTAAAAGCTTAGGTTATAATGTGGTGGGGGGGATTGGGTAATGGTTTGGCTTCTAGGGGTGACAGAAGTCCTTGTCTCTTCAACTTCTCCAATACTTTGGACAAGGGCCTACCCAAGTTAGAGAACCTCCGATTCCGGATAGCGGCAATCTCAGCAGAAACGGGCTTTGTTCCCGACGTCCCCCCAATGGGCCTCCTGTTCAGACCATAGAATTTTCTGTTTTCAGCCTCTTCTTCCTCAATATCCATGACAGTTTCCCTCAACTGCCGAAAATCAGTAATCATGGAGGTCATCCTCCTTAGCTTCCCATAGATGGAGGGCTTGGTGCCCCTGATGATCATTTTAATCTGGTCCTTCTCTGAGGGCCTAGTCTGCATTTTCAACAACTGACCCCTCCATCGGTCCACGTACTCCTTAAAACTCTCCTCCGATTTCTGCTTAACATTCTCCATATCGCGGAGTGACAGATCGATCTCTAGGTCAGTGACATACTGCTTCAGGAAAGCATCAGCCACTCTCTCCAATCTTCCTTCACTTTCTTCTCCAAACTGTGGTACCACACCACGAGCTCCCTCGAGCGACATTCCAAACATCTTCTACACTTGGCGCTGAGATAAGCCAACTGAACTCATGAATGATACAAACTGTCGGAGATGCACCCTTGGATCCCCATTCCCGTTAAACTTAGCCATATCAGACATCTTGAACTGTGCCGGCAACTGCTCTTCGAAAGTCAGCGTGTCATAATCCAGCAAATCATCATTCTTACCCCTCATCTTGTGGGTAACTGACTCAACCTGATCCCGGAGCTTCTGTAACTCTGCCTGAGACCCAGATACTCTGTCCTGCTGCATACTCTGCCATATCATCATCAAAAGTGGGGATATCATCCCCCAATCTGTTCGGAGGTTCCTCTTGTCTCACATCCCCATAACTACCCTCAGCACGAGACCCGGCTATGCCAACCACAGCAGTAGTCAAAGCCTGCAACTGTTCAGTGATCTTGGCGAGACCATTCTCTAACTGATCCATACGAGACATCTCATCAACGGATTCACTAATACTTGTTCTTTTAGTGAGTCTCGTCCCTTCTCTAACCCAAACGGTATCTATGATGTCTTTTTGAGACATAGATGGTGTTAACATGATATATGTATGTATGAGGTGCATGAGATGCATGTAACATATATAACATACTAATTAATTAAAATTTTCAAACAAATCGGCCCGTTATCATTTTAGAATCTTTCGGGCTAATTGTCATAGGAGTGAACCCATCCCAGTTTAAATGGCCCAACGAGTTCACATCTCATGACAAGGAGCCCAACTAAATCCAAATGGTAATATTCCGAACACAAGCACAAAGTGGCCCATCAACACTTAGAAGCCTTTGTCCCAATCATCATAAAATACGTTCTTGTCCCAGTTTAAATGGCCCAACAAGCCCACATCCCATGACAAATGGTCCCAATGGATCTAAACGACGATGTTCCCAAACACAAGCATAGAAAAAGATAATGCAAACATAACGTAACAATTTCTACATAATGGCCCATCAACATTTCAGAAGCTTTGGGCCTAATAGTCATAAGGTACGAACTCGCCCCAGTTTAAATGGCCCAGCAAGTCCGCATTTCTGACAATAGTCCAACTGCATCCAATGAGGATGGTCCACAAGCACATACTCAAGGAAATAATTGTTACTTTAACCATACAAACCCGGTCTATGGGTGGGTTCGCAAGAGTATAGACAAAGGCTCTCACCGGCGAAGGATGGCCCACAACTAGGTCTCCCCACTCAAGGGTTCGAGCGACCAAGTGAGCACACCCTTTTTTATACACTAAGGTACGTGCCAATGAGCTATGGTGTGTGACAGACTATCAAATGGATTTCCCATTGTAGATTCCCCAGAGAGAATGTGGAGCGAGGCTCACTTAAATACCCAAGCCTCTTAGGCTCTTATCGCTTGGTGTCAGGAATAAACAATGAGTCCTCCAAATTAGTCCATCACAATAGGCTACGAATAGATGGCTATCTAGGTGCCTTCACAGCTTTTCCTTCTTGAAATGTAGTGAATGAAGGAAGACACCAAACCATTATCTAGCCTCAAAATGCCTTTGATTAAACCCCCACTTTATCCACTATAGACACGGTCAATTAAAACATAAATCCAAACATTACAAGACAATATTTCGGGGCCGATTCTCTATCCCCAGTGGAGTCGCCAGACTGTGGGACACAGAAACTGGGTGACACATGCTGTCCTAGGCTCGCGGCCTAGTTGGGAGTACGGAGTAGTCCGCGAGGGACTAAACCGGAGAATAATGGAGTCGCCACCCGGTGTGAACCGAGAAAATGAGATTTAAGGCCGCATTCACCCCTCGCAAGGGAAGACCTCAAACCGTTGGGTTCGGAATGGTCTCTTACTTATGTCACTTGTAATGAAAGGATTTATTAACAATTTAATAAAGCTTAAGTAACACTTATTTCCAAGAGTATCATGCTTCTAAATTCATATGTACAAAATAAAACTTACACCTAAATTTACATATATCCACATCTAAGATTGCATGCTTGAAAGTACATCAAGTAGCAATGAACATACAACATCATTGCATATTGTATTCATGAAAACACAAGCACACACACTAACCACACAAGCACACGTGTGAGCACTTTTCCACGTGGTACGTGGAATTGTATCACAAGTACAGACCGCACTACCGTCCATTCGGAATCGGCTACGGAATTTATGTCTGGGTTTCCATCCGATATACCACAAGAAACAATACTCAAATGCTATCATGACATGGATATATGAATTATAATACGTTAAGCCAAGACGAAGGTAAATGATGCAACCAATGAGATAAACATGCTTTTCATTATGATGCGTACAAAGATAAAAATGACTATATGGGATTTCATAATACATGCATGAATGATATAGTTTACCTTTACGCGCGGGCTGAGGCTAATATGTGGCGTTTAGGGTGCGGTTTCAGGCAGTGGATAGGTGACTAAACTAGGCAGTGAGGGGCGTAACACTGGGCACTGTTGGATTTAGGCAGGTAATATGCAAAGTAAGGGCGTGTGTTTGGTTTATGGTACACAAAGGCAATGTGGCAGTTGGCGGGGGGGTTTGAGTGGCTAGGAGCTGTTGATGCGATGCGTTGAGGCAGTGTGTGCGTGAGTGAATGGCAGTGTGTGCGTGAATGATGAGTCGTGAGCATGGGTGTTGTGGCGTGCAGGTCTGGGTGGCAGTTTTTGGATTGACTATGCGTGCGTTGATGTGGCTAATGACTTGAGGCCAATGGCATATGTGTTGGTTGCTTGCGCAAGGGACATGTGGAGGGTGCAAGTGTATGTGCGTGAAGATGTGTGGCTATTGGCTAGTAATATGCTAAAGCAAGGGCTGAGAGTATGGGTATACCAATAACAATAGGTCGAACCAAGACAGGGATAGACGATGCAATCAAATAGATGAAAGACACGGCGAATATCGTGGTAAAAGTAGCCTTTTAGGCTTTTCTTTCCCCAAATGGAGAACCTTTTAATCCAACACAATAGGCCCATGCGCCTTTCGTACAATATGTACAAAGACAAAGATAACTATATCAAACTTAGTATGCCCAGCAGAACATATCTTGCATTCAATCGAACACACATCAATCGGTGCGGCAAAACATCGTGGTAAAGGATTTTAACCCCTCCAAATAGGGACCTTTCATCGTACTTACTAAGACCATGCACTCGATTGCATCATGCATACAAAGAATTAAAAACAATAATATCAAACTTAGTGTGCCCGATTGAACATATCATGCATTCAACCGAACACACATCAATCGGTGCGGCAAAGCATCGTGGTAAAGGATTTTAACCCCTCCAATTAGGGGACCTTTCATCGCACTTACTAAGCTCATGCACTCGATTACATCATGCATACAAAGAATTAAAACAATGATATCAAACTTGATGTGCCCGATTGAACATATCTTGCATTCAACCAAACACACATCAATCGGTGCGGCAAAAAATCGTGGTAAATGATTTTAACCCCTCCAATTAGGGGACCTTTCATCGCACTTACTAAGCCTATGCACTCAATTGCATCATGCATAAACAAGTAACATGCAGAATTCAAATGACAAAAAATAAATAAACCAAAGCAACATAAAACAAAAGAGGGTGCTGTTTAATCAAGCGGTACGTGGAGTTGTATCCCGAGTACAGATCATACTACTGTCCATTCGGAATCGGCTATGAAATTTATGTCCGGGTTTCCATCCGATATACCGTGAGAGTTGACACATCTTTTATTTTATTCCAAGTCCACAACATACAATATTTCATAGTACATGCATATTTATATACTCAAGGGCCACAACATGCATTTTTAACATATCAATCATGGGAATAATACTCAATGAATAATAAAGGTAAAACAGAAAACGAATGTGGAAAATACCCTCAGGTCTAACCTTTTTGCCGACTTTCGGACTTGCGTTTCACGGAGATCGGAAGGGTAATGCTCCTCAACTTCTCCGGTTCACTGGTTTAGCGCCTTAGCTCACTGTTTTACTGTTTTCCTTGCTGTTTGGCCTCCATTTTGCTGCTGTTTCCTCTGTATTTTCTGCTCACTATTCAGGTCACTGTTTTGACGTTTTGACAGACTATTTTTTTTTGCGTTTTTAGAGGGGTTTGGATTGCTGTTTTTTTATGTTACTGTTTAAGGTTTTAGGGAATGTTTTAAGTGGATTTTGCTGCTGTTCCAGGGATTAAATTACTGTTGTTTTTGGTGGTTAAATAGTGCAGTTTTTGGACTGCAGTTTTCGGTAATGTGGAGGCTTTAGAGGCTGCTATTTTTCGGTGATATAGGGGGTTTATGGGGCTATTATTTTTCGGTGATATGGGGGGTTTATGGGGATGTATTTGCGTGTCCTAAGACTGTAATGTGGGGCTGTGTATTCGGCTATGGAGAGACTTGGAGGAGGCTTGGTTGTTTCGGTTATTGAAGGAGGTGTAAGAGAGAAATTGTTTTACTTCTTGTGCTATTACCGTGAATGGTTTTGTGTGAAGGAGATGGGAAATTCTTTTCTTTTTGTGATGGGCGTGTACTAGGGAGGGGGATGTCTTGGAAAAGTATGGTTTATATAGAGAAGGGCTAGGACTTCACCTTGTCTCACAAGGAATGAATTTTGGCATTAAAAGGAGGATTGATTTGGTATCTAACAAGGAAATGATTAGATTGAGGGGGGACAAATCTTGGCTAGAATAGGAATACAATATATTTGATTGGTTAGGATTAGGCATGATTTTATTAGATTAGGAAGTCAATATTCATAATTTGTTATGATTGATTATAATTAGGCATATCATCCTTTTTAATTTAGTATGTAATATACTTGATTTGTCTAAGTTAGGCATGGTTTTATTTTATGTTTTATTTAATTTGGTAAATGATTTAATTATTTTATTTAATTCAATTATATTATTTGATTAATATTTAATTTAATTTGGGTGTAATTTAAGGCTATATGGGCGTGTGGGCCTTGTGTGGGTGTGTGGGCCTTTGGTTGGTGGGTTTAGTTTGTGTGGGCTAGGTGTGTGGGCTTGCGGGGGTTTTAGGTCAAGGCCAAGGGGCTTGCGGGGATTTTGGGCCGAGGTTAGGTGATTTGAGAGTGTTTTGGGCCGGGAATAATTTTTAAAACGGAAAACCAACAAGTAACCCGAAGCTAAACCAGTGAACTTAATCCGAATATGAGTCAATTCTTGACTCCTCCCTTCCGACGTCCGTTTCCCGCGGCTTCCGCGACATAAAAGGTAGTGCCTCCAACTGAGACTCATCATCGGATTTCACATGCAAAAATGCAATGCCTACAGTTACTCCCTTGGCCAAATTCTCCATCTATTTATAGATGGGGAATGCTTCAATTATATCCCAATACTATAAGAACACTCCAAAATCTCCCCAAATCATATTTTATCTCTTAAATATTCTTTCCTAACATAAATTAGGATACTTAATCAAATTAGGAATCATAATTAAACAAAGACTTCCATATTTAATCTTAATTAGAACTCTAATTAATTTAGGTGCTAGTCCTATAAATTAAAGCCCAATTGACCGGCGTAAACACACACGTATAACGCAAGCGCACGTATCGTTCAAGTAGTATAAAAATATCGATCCCACGAGGACTTAATTCCTACTGTTGTTATTAATTATTGAATCTATTTATTTACAAATATCTAATTAAAGGGAGAATAGAATTGATTGCTTGATTGATTTGGTTGATTGTAGATTTGCTAAATAAATAATAAAAAATAAAAGAAAATACTAAGGAAAATAAAAGACACAAAGTTCTTAAGGTTGTGATTTCTTTTAATATCATTTAAAGATGAAGTGATTATTTTATATTTGTGTAATAAATCATTTTACTAACCTGGAACACTAAATTATGTAAAAGCCTCTTCCGATTGTCAATTACAAATACCCAGTATAACCCAATTGAACCATATCCTATGTCAACCACATTACATGGATTCATTAAATTTAAGTTCCAATTATGGCTACCCCCGCCCGACACGGTATATTTCATATCCTGTAAGGAAATCTATTAAGGGTTATCTATCCTCAAGGAAGATCGTGGGCTATTAAGTCTAAGGCTGAAACCTAAAATCCCTATGTCTAGTTCATTTTAGATTTACCATATCAATCTTATTGGTGATCAGACAATAAGAAGCATTAAGCTTAAGACTTAATAAGTAAACCTATAAATTACCCAAACTATAAAATAATCCCTTATAAACTAGTGATATTAAAAGTCATCACAACCCCTAGATAACTAACACATAACTAGGGCTAGTACAGACATAAAGTAAAAATATTGAAAAGTAAAATAAAATAAAATGTTAAGGTAAAAGGAATTATTTCTACTATTACTTATTTAGATATCTCCCAGTAAAATAATATATAAACTTGTGATTAATACCAACCAGCCATAAAGGCGGAACCAAAATAACCAGCCATAAAGGCGGAACCAAAATAACCAGCCATAAAGGCGGAATATAAGTTTTATTACCAACCGACCAATCTGGCGGTATCCTGATTAAGTCAAATTTAAATAGTAATATATTATTTTTAAGGGAGATTAATCTAAATAGTAATAGTAAAGAGAAATTACCTTTCACCCGAACATAAGGAAATTACCTCATCATGGTGAATAGTAAAAACTGTAAAAAGTAAATAGTAAATAGTAAAAACTGTAAAAGAAAGTAAAAAGTAAAAATTAAATTACTATTATTACAAAACGTAATTAAAATTATTTACAAAACTAAAAAAAAACTAAAAACTAAAGAGTTTAGAGAGAGAAACTCTCTCTTTAGAAGGAATTGAAGAGAGAGGATGGGACACTGAATTCTGAAATCTCGAGCTCAATTTATAGGCGTCTATAGGGTGTGGGCGTCGCGACGCTAAAGGGTTCCGCGTCGCGACGCCAGCTACAGTGACACGTGTCACTTGCTGATTTGTTGGCTCAGATCTTATCCGATGACGTGGCACTGTTCATGACGTCATTGCTTACGTCATTCTGAGGTGAGATTGTCGGCAGCGTCAGATCTTGACACGTGGCATGGGCGCATTTTAGCACGGCCGTTGAGATGTTGACACGTGTCCTGGCGCACGTTAGCATAGATGATGATTGTCGGCACCGTTGTGATGATGACACGTGGCAGCGCAAGTTAGCAAGTCTTCTGTGATGGTGACACGTGTCACGGCGCACGTTAGCAAAGTCAACTTTTCAGATTCTGACCCGTTGACTCCGACGCACTTTAGCAAAACCGGCGCATGTTGGGCATCGCGGCGCGCAAAGCTCCAGCGTCGCGACGCGTAGAAGACGAAAATATTCCTGTTAACGCATTTTTGTCCGGTTTTGCCCCAAATTGTCTCCAGTGCTGTCCAAACTTTATTTATCTGCAAAATAACAACAAAACACATCAAAACGTTCATAAAACTCAAGAAACTATACAAAATATTAAGTTTAATGAGTGGGAAATAGTGATATAAATACCACTCATCACACCCCCAAACCTAACATTTTGCTAGTCCTCGAGCAAAATAAAATAAAATAACATAATAAATTTTAACTAAGCCACTTTCCTAGGGATCACGGTTGTATTTAGCATATGCAACAAGCCTTTAAACCCCTAGGTGTCCCTAGTGGACGAGTGTAGTCTCGTGAGGGTTTACAGTAATGATACCCACAAACATTTTACAAAAGTAAAAAGGTATTAAAACTAATGCACACAAAAGCAAAAAGACAAACGAAAAGAGAATAAAGAAAGTTAGTGACTAATCAGGTGAAAATTCTACTCCAAGTTACTAGTTGTTTTGTTTCTTTCTAAATTACCGAATAAGTAAATTCTCCGATTATTTTTACCATTCTCCATATACACAGCCAACAAAATATTAATCAACTCATTTTTACCCACAACAGTCATAAGTGCAGTTGATAAGAGAGTAATATTTTTGTCCTAAAGTTCTATCAGATTTCACACCTTTTTGTAGCAATGGAATAATTTTCTGAATTTTCTGATTTTTTCTTTGATTTTTTTCTCTATTTTTTATTTATATACAATATCGTCCGTCTATGTAGCGAGCTTTGGGTCGGTGGCTCCCAAACCAGTTGGCTTTAGGGCACCAGGTGTTAAGACACCCCTACGAACTTAATTACTCAGACTTCAGATATATATATATATTTTTGCAGCATCTTCGATCCATGTAACGAGCTTTGGGCCAGTGACTCCCAAACCAGTTGGTTTTAGGGCACTAGGTGTTAAAACACCCTTACAGACTTAATAACTCGGATCTCAGACGTTTTTTTTTTTTTTTTTTTACTCCATCACTATTTAGATATGCTTCCTCCAATTAAACTATAGCATGGAATATTACAAACTTTTCAATTTTAGCTAATGACTGTATGTTTCCATGTATGTTGATAATACCTGCCAACTGAGCATATGAAGATTCATTTTAGTCAGTTTTATGGAGAATTCACAAATTAAATAATTTAAAACGAAATAAACAAAAATTAACTTGTTTTGAAATAAATGGTTTGAGATACGTATCAGGAGTGAAAACTCCTTACTCAGCTATCTCTTACCAATTTCACATTTTTTAGTCAAAAATAAAAATAGAAACGCAAAATATTTTTGTAATTTTTGAAAATTTTTCAATTTTTTTGTATTTTTCGAAAAATTTTGGACTAAAAATAAAAACAACATACAAACTAAAAACAAGGTACTAATCAACTAAATCCCTCCCCCAAACCTAAATGAGACATTGTCCCCAATGTCTTAAACAGTAAAAGGAGAGTTAGAAAGTTGTACCTGGTTAGCTGAAATCTACAGGAAATTAAAGGTTAAGATCCAGATTAATTCGACGCCTCTTACCACGATCGTCCTCGGACCAATTTATCTTTGATAGGATATGGTCAACTTGTGGTTCATAGGCTATGAGTTGGTCTATTAGATCCGGAGCAAGTCTGGCAGTGAAGAGGAGTTCTTTCATAGGTTTTGACACGAACCCATTTCTCCGAGCATCATCAAGAAACACACAAAGAAAATCATAAAATCCATCAACATTGAGTAGTCCAAGCGGTTTCTGGTGTATGTTCAGGTTCGCCCAAGATAGTACGATAAAAATTTCCTCCAATGTACCCAAGCCACCTGGCAAAGCAATAAAAGCATCAGCACGGTTAATCATTTCTACCAAACGTTCAGACATACCTGATACGATCAGTTCCTCTCCGTTTGATGATCCAATAAGATTTGCCTCTGCCAAGGGTTTTGGGACGATTCCCAAAACGTGACTGCCTCCCTCCTGTACGGCTTTTGAAACGATCCCCATAAGTCCGAGATTGCCTCCGCCATATATTAAATGCATATTCCTTGCAGCTAAGACTCGACCCAATTCATGTGCCGCTTCTATGTATTGTGGTTTAGTACCAACAGTACTACCGCAGAACACACAGATGTTTTCAACTCGTCTTCTTGAAGTGGCTTCCATTTTTTTATGTATTTCTTTTTCAAATCAAGATGCCTTCAAAAGTGCAATGACGGGCTGAATTTATAGTACCTGAAAAAGGGTGAGTAATAATAGCACTAATATCTTCCAAAGGACGATTGTTAGCTAAACAACAAAACAAATCGTGAAAGGTCAAAAAGTCTGGATCCTGTCTACGAAAATAAATATAATTACAACAGAAAAGCGAATCAAAGCAATAATTAAGGCAACAGAATTGTGTACGCAATACGCCACTTGCTTAGTATAAATTCATTAGAATGAGTCTCAAGATTTCATTCTTTATTCAGCCATCGCTAATGAATTATTTCTTATATTTGCTTGCCAAACACAATTCCTTCTGTCTTAAAATGCTTCGTTTATGCCTTTCCCTACAAAAATAACACACAAAATTAAAAAGTTCACACAAAATATGAAAACAAATCACAACATATTGCATGGGTTGCCTCCCTGCTAGCGCTGAATTTTTCGTCTTCAGCCAGACGTGACTGAAATTCATCTGTTAAGGAGGTTTCAATGTCGTTTTGGATGTCCGATTAAGAACAATCCCGTGAGCGTTGCTTTTGAAGGGTCTCTTCCAACGGTAAAGTGGCAAAAAATATTTTGTCTCATTCAATACTCGTGCCATTTTTTTACTCCTTGTTGCTTCAGTGGTTCCTGAAAAGAAAGAAAGAAAATTAGGAGGTCTCGTATGGTGCTTGACTTGAAATGGAGGTTCCATTCTGTCAAGCTTCTGGGTGATATCTTTGATTTGTACTCCCCAACACAGCGATGTTTTTCCTGAATGCTCTGGATCTTTATTAAGGTCAGACAATTGCTCCTCCATTTGCTCTTCTTTTTGCTCCACCTTTTCTTCGCAGATGTATTTGAAAATTTCCAAATTCAGCTTTTCATCTGTCATCTGTGAAATACATGCATCAAAATTGTCAACCTGAGGATGAAAAGAAATGTCAGATTTTAGGTCTTCATCCTCTGATTTGAGTGAAATAATTGGCTCAGGTAGATTTTCTTCAAACATTTGTGCAAAGCATTCTCCAAGATCTTCATTTTGAGTTTTGAAAGTTTGATCCTCCGTTGTTGGTGCAGTTGGTATAAATGGATCAGCTTCCTCCTCGTCAGAGTCAGAATAATAAAAATCAAATTGAGACTTTGCCGGTTCAGGTTCCTGAACTGATACCTCTGGTTGTTGATACTGCTCAGCCTCCTCCTCTGTTGAAATGTCATTGTGAAATGATTGGTACTCGAAGGCTTCATTAGTGTTATCTGGAACTGGTTCTTGAGGTATATAGTTATGGTTTTCTGTTAATTGTCTGATCTGATCTGTCATTCTCTGTATGGATTCTGTTTGACTCTGAACTTGTGCATCAAATCGAGCTACTTGTTCTTTGAACATGTGAATCAATTGATCTTCCTTGAATGGTTATGGTTCTTGATGAAGATCGCATATGGATGGTGGATAAGATGGAAAATGTGGTTCTGTGAAATGTGATGGCTCGCCATACCATGAAGGATCTTGATAGTTCTGCCACCCTGGATTGTAGTTGAATTCGCAATAATCGCTTGGGTGGTCACCATTACATATATCACATCTCCACTTTGAGTTCTGTTGAGCAAATGTAGTATAACTTGGTTCTGGCATCCAGTGATAATCATTGGGCTGGACAACAGGCCTCAGAAAACCGGACTGTTGCTCCCAGATTTGGGGTGTATTTTCTTGTAAAGCACGTAATCTTTCAATCTCCCAGTAATGTTCCATTTTTAAATCACCTGAAATCAAAAGAAAGAAATAAAAATTACAGATAAAAATAAAGAAAATTAGATACAAGTAAATTAGATAGCTTCAAAATTAACAACTCAAGAAATATAAGTCCCCGGCAACGGCGCCAAAAACTTGACCGGCGTAAACACACACGTATAACGCAAGCGCACGTATCGTTCAAGTAGTATAAAAATATCGATCCCACGAGGACTTAATTCCTACTGTTGTTATTAATTATTGAATCTATTTATTTACAAATATCTAATTAAAGGGAGAATAGAATTGATTGCTTGATTGATTTGGTTGATTGTAGATTTGCTAAATAAATAAATAAATAAAAAAATAAAAGAAAATACTAAGGAAAATAAAAGACACAAAGTTCTTAAGGTTGTGATTTCTTTTAATATCATTTAAAAGATGAAGTGATTATTTTATGTTTGTGTAATAAATCAGTTTACTAACCTGGAACACTAAATTATGTAAAAGCCTCTTCCGATGGTCAATTACAAATACCCAGTATAACCCAATTGAACCATATTCCTATGTCAACCACATTACCTGGATTCATTAAATTTAAGTTCCAATTATGGCTACCCCCGCCCGACAGGTATATTTCTATCCTGTAAGAAAATCTATTAAAGGGTTATCTATCCTCAAGGAAGATCGTGGGCTATTAAGTCTAAGGCTGAAACCTAAAATCCCTATGTCTAGTTTATTTTAGATTTACCATATCAATCTTATTGGTGATCAGACAATAAGAAGCATTAAGTTTAAGACTTAATAAGTAAACCTATAAATTACCCAAACTATAAAATAATCCCTTATAAACTAGTGATATTAAAAGTCATCACAACCCCTAGATAACTAACACATAACTAGGGCTAGTAAAGACATAAAGTAAAAATATTGAAAAGTAAAATAAAATAAAATGTTAAGGTAAAATGAATTATTTCTACTATTACTTATTTAGATATCTCCCAGTAAAATAATATATAAACTTGTGATTAATACCAACCAGCCATAAAGGCGGAACCAAAATAACCAGCCATAAAGGCGGAACCAAAATAACCAGCCATAAAGGCGGAATATAAGTTTTATTACCAACCGACCAATCTGGCGGTATCCTGATTAAGTCAAATTTAAATAGTAAATAAATTATTTTTAAGGGAGATTAATCTAAATAGTAATAGTAAAAGAAATTACCTTTCACCCGAACATAAGGAAATTACCTCATCATGGTGAATAGTAAAAACTGTAAAAAGTAAATAGTAAATAGTAAAAACTGTAAAAGAAAGTAAAAAGTAAAAATTAAATTACTATTATTACAAAACGTAATTAAAATTATTTACAAAACTAAAAAAAAAACTAAAAACTAAAGAGTTTAGAGAGAGAAACTCTCTCTTTAGAAGGAATTGAAGAGAGAGGATGGGACACTGAATTCTGAAATCTCGAGCTCAATTTATAGGCGTCTATAGGGTGTGGGCGTCGCGACGCTAAAGGGTTCCGCGTCGCGACGCCAGCTACAGTGACACGTGTCACTTGCTGATTTGTTGGCTCAGATCTTATCCGATGACGTGGCACTGTTCATGACGTCATTGCTTACGTCATTCTGAGGTGAGATTGTCGGCAGCGTCAGATCTTGACACGTGGCATGGGCGCATTTTAGCACGGCCGTTGAGATGTTGACACGTGTCCTGGCGCACGTTAGCATAGATGATGATTGTCGGCACCGTTGTGATGATGACACGTGGCAGCGCAAGTTAGCAAGTCTTCTGTGATGGTGACACGTGTCACGGCGCACGTTAGCAAAGTCAACTTTTCAGATTCTGACCCGTTGACTCCGACGCACTTTAGCAAAACCGGCGCATGTTGGGCATCGCGGCGCGCAAAGCTCCAGCGTCGCGACGCGTAGAAGACGAAAATATTCCTGTTAACGCATTTTTGTCCGGTTTTGCCCCAAATTGCCTCCAGTGCTGTCCAAACTTTATTTATCTGCAAAATAACAACAAAACACATCAAAACGTTCATAAAACTCAAGAAACTATACAAAATATTAAGTTTAATGAGTGGGAAATAGTGATATAAATACCACTCATCACCAATAGGTTAAATATTATTTTGGCCCAATAATTAATTAACTGTTAATTCCAAAATTTAACTTACTTAATTTTAATTAAAATTATATCTAATTAAATTTAATTTATTTCATATAAATATCAAATATTTATTTAAACAATAAAATCTAATTTTATATTTCGGATTAATTAATCAAATTAATATTTCCGAAATATCCTGAATATCCTTATCCAATTAGGAAATCTTATTTTGCCAAAATAATCATTTATTAACTTTTAATAAACATCCTTGAATTTGTAACATAGACGAGAACTATATTTGTGCGACCATTCTAGGTTCATTATCGAGTAGTAGTGGAATAATATTAACTCTTTAATATTTCATCTCTATGATATTCCACAGACCATGAGTAATCGCCTAGCAGTAAGCCAATACCCATATTCAATTAATGAAGTGGGAAAATATATGAACCTGTTAGAATACACTTCGAGCATGTCATCTCATTCCTTCCGATATTTATGTTTCTTATCGAGTCCAGGATCATGGTTATGTCAAATCTTTTCTACTCGATATATCTTTAAACTCTATCTTGTGGATTTGATATCTTTAAGATATCAATTGCTTTGGTCAAATACTTATATTCACAATTTTGAGTTTCCTTGAAATATCTCTAGTTTTTATTACCAAAACTATCGAATCTCATTTTGAAGCACACGTGACTTCGTACGTTAATAATTCAAGGTCATCTAACATTTATTCAAAGGATGTGAATAGTCGAATGATGATACACTAGTGAACCAAGAGTACTATCGCACAAATCATCATACGATCTCAGATCAAATGATATGATGACACTAATTAGGGGTGTTCACGGGTCGGTCGGGTCGGGTTTTTTAAAATTTTATTAGACCCGATCGGGTCGGGTCAAGTAGAAATCGGGTCGCGGGTCGGGTCGTGGGGAATTGGAACCCGATCGGGTTCGGGTCGGGTCGTCGGGTCATTTTAAAAAAAAAATTTAATTAGTTATTTTGAAATATAAATATTAGTTATTTTATGTCCCAAAAATTATTATATATATAAAGTTTTAATACAAAAAAAGTAATAAACAAATAAATTTTTTTTCAATTCCCAATTAAAGTTATTTCGGAACTTCACGGATTATTAGGAACTAAATTCTATTATCCGAAGTTTTCAAATTTCGATAAAGAATTTTCAAATCCGATACATACCCGAAGTTACTCACCCCTAATTGTTAACTTATAATTCTTAAAAAATATTGTTTTGTGGTTAATAATGCATGCAACAACTGCAAGTCCCAAAATGAGAAGTGAGAAGAGAATACTTATGAGTATCTGAAATTACTGCTTTGTTGACTTGAGTTGGAAATGAGAATGCAGAGAGAAAACCCCGAAGAGAAAAAAAATTAGCATGCACTGAGTGAAGGGCATATAAATAAAAAAAAATGGTGAGTATTTTTTTTTTTGCTGCAATAAAAATTAACAAATGTGTGTGTGGGGTTAAATTTATAGTCACTGAAGTTTAGTGGGTCTGTTAAAGGGGAGAAGTTCTTAAAAGACATGAGGAGTTGTGAATTTTTTAATTAAATTAAAAACACATTAATATCAATTTTAATGATGAAATTTTGTAACTTAAACAAACTTAATAATTTGATTTTTTAACTTCTCCAAAGAATAATATCTTGTAACTCATTTAAAGTTATTTTAAATATAAATATTAGTTATTTTATGTCCCAAAAGTATCACATATATAAAATTTTAATACAAAAAAGTAATAAACAAATGAAATAATAGTAAAAATTTTAAAAATAATAATAAATATTTTAGAAAAATAATAAAATTTAAAAAAATAATAAATTTAAATAGGGTCGGGTCGGGTCGGGTCAAGGGAATCAAACCTGTTGCCCAACCCGAATTTTCGGGTCGGGTCGGGTCAAAATCTAGCAAATTTTTTTATGAACCCGACCGGGTCGGGTCGTTGCGGGTCGGGTCGGGTCACGGGTCGATCCGACCCTATGAACACCCCTAACACTAATGTATTATTACAAAGATCAATGACCTTAGATAATATTACCATGCATGTGATCTTACGCTTCCGTGGACATATTCGATATTTCATTCTACTAATGAAATATCTATTGTTTGTGTTCTTATGATATGAGACTCATCATCTATTCTATTAACATCAAATGTCAATCTAAGCGACACACAACAATATTGGTCGAATGATATATTATTGTCATATATAATAATCACATTTTACCAAGAACTTACTTTGAGACTTATTCATATAAATATCATTGACTCTCATTATTGCAAATTCTTTTGGATTAATGATATTTATTTGATATAACGTCTCGGGATATACACATGAAATATTGATGTAATAATGTGTAGGGAACACATATCTTTTATTAATAAATAATAAACTATATTAAAAACTTTTTATCTTAAATCATAATTAATTTTAAGACACAGACTCTAATATTCTGATCATAGTGCTCTGCTAGGGTAGGATAAAATATCCCAAAATATTTTTCATTTACTATTTGTTCTTTACCAATCTTCTTTTCGTCTCACAATTTTATACTAAGCTCGTAAATAGGCTTTAATTGCCGAGCTCAATTGTGTGGGCTTGTAATCCACATGGGAGCAAAAGGGTGATGGAACATTGGCTCAGTCTGATTGGGTTGGAGTCCATAATGTGGCTAATCTTGACTTGCCCGTTCCATGCTGGCGAAGGCCCGAGTCTCATGATTCCAAGAGTGGAGGGCACATTGTGACTCTGGTTTCAAATAGCAGTCACAACCTGCTGCTCCTAGTAGTGGAATGATAACATGCTGAAGCCACGTGTACCCAACATGGCCCCATTGATTTGATGAAGAAGATCAGGTCATTTCATAGGGTAATGAGTAATATTTATGCAAATTAGTTTGTGATCAGATTAATTATTGTATTGACTTTTTTTTAAAAAAATCTATTAGAACTACTTGTATTTGAATATTTAATTCGAAAAAAAAAATTATACCAACGTTGATTGGAGTTTAAGATGTACTATTTTTCTTTGAATTATTATCATGCATTTCTGTTTAAACCAATCATATATAATTCGGCTGCGACAAAAAATTCATTCAAAACATCAAAGCCAGCACAAACAAACACACAGCTAATTAATAAGAAACTTTGATCTTTAATTTCCACTGATCATGCAACTATGCTGCTAGCTGCTCTAGAACTTCCACTGGATTTCCTCCACTGTCTTCTTCTCTACTTGGAACGCCTTAGAGAGAATATCAGTAGCAATTGCAGGATTTGATCCAAAAACAATGTCAGCAATAACGTTAAGTCCCGGGTTCTGGCTGCTAAATGCAACAATGGCTACAGCTTTACCATTTCTCACATTACGCTGGAAGTGAACAAGCCCAACTGGAAATACAAACACATCACCCTTACGAAGTACCTTAGTGATGAGACGATTTTCAGGATTTGAAGTGACGAATCCAACTTCAAGAGAGCCTTGAAGAACTGTCAGGATTTCGGTGCCTCTTGGGTGAGTATGCGGAGGGTTGAGTCCCCACGGTGCATAGTCAATGCGCCCCGTTGAGACGCCGAGAGTGTTGAGCCCTGGAAGCTGTGCTACATTCACTGGTGTGACCCTGGAGCCAACGGCGTTTGACGTGTTGCCAGCAATGTGAAGTCCACTGAAGAAGAAATCATTTGCTTCAACCATGCTAGGGTTTTTGCATGCAAAGCCATTTACTCTTGCTGCATTATGTGTTAGAGTAATGATACATCACAAAAATTAGCAAACAAAATCACTAAACACAAATAATATTTAATTAAAGGATGAATAATGATAAACATACTTAAAGTTTTACTTAAAGTTTCTACACATTTCTCACTGTAACTACAATGAGTTACAGTAACTCACTGTCGCTACAGCGAGAAGTGAGAGAGATGTAGAAACTTTAAGTAAAATTCTAAATATGTTTATCATTTTTGTTAAAAGATAAATAATTTTACTTATCTTTTAGTGATTTTGTGCTTATTTTTGAGCTAATTTTTATGGATGTATCATTTTTATTATGTGTTATCAAAATACACATTAGTTAGAAATCATGATCACGATGAATTTTACGTTACGAAAATTGATATTTGGTATTGTTGTTGAGCAAGTGATGTTTGGTATATATTTAAAACTATAATTTTTATGAATCTTGTTGAGATAAAATATTCTCAATCAATTGAAATGAATGAATAAACTTAAAAATAAATATTAAATAATTCTTTATAGAGACGAAGCCATGAGATTCTCTTACGGGAGATGTTGTAATTTTTAAGGGTTTAATATATAAATTCAGGAGTATTCCTAATAATACTAACAGTTGGAAAAAAAAAAATTGAGAGGGTCAACCATACAAGAGGTTTCTCCTTAATCCTCTATTCTCATATTAGATTTTAGGTTGAGTCAATATATATAATATTAGAGTCAGACTTACACACGCACGAATCGTGTACACTATCTACCCACTTAATACGGATCATTATGAGATGAATGATAAAAGCCACAACATCACAATACCAAACGGATCTTAAAGATGATAATGCGATACCTGTGCTATAACGATCTGCGACACAGAAATCTTGCAGGGGACTAGGCTCATAAGCAAAAGCAAGATAGCTGAACGTGAGAGCTACCAGCAGGCATAAAGTAACCAAATGTTTCGCCATTTCAGAGATGCAGTTACTAAATACTAATTAATTTATTACTCAAAAAATAAGAAGCAGCAGAGGAATCTGCGTTGTGAAATGAACGTATATATGTTTGGCTCTTTAAATAGTGATGTAGAAATTGAAAAGATGAAGTCAATTATAATTTTAAATTCTGAAGTAATTGCCGTCCCAACACACATTGAAGAGCTTAGTCTATTTGAAATGGTCCTCTCCGTTTTGGTCATTACTTTTAGTACTAGTATAGTCCTTGCAAGCCGGCTAAGTTTTAGAGTTGGGAAATAGATATATGAATATTTTTCATGGCTGTTGGTGGGGCTAATAGTCTTGAATTTGGATTCAATGTTGAGTTGAACTCCCGTCCTTCCTCTACTGTCATTCTCTTCCCGAACTCATTTCTTACCTTCCCTCTTCTCTACTGGCTCTGATCTCATCATACTCGTATCCAGCCTCTCTTTGCTCGGTCTCGGTGCTCGGTCCAGGAGAAGAGAAAGATTCAAATGCAAGGCGACTCGGAGGAGAAAACTGATATCCTAGCTCTATATCAAATGCAAGGCGACTCGGAGGGGAAAACTGATATCCTAGCTCTATTTCGAATGCAAGGCGACTCGGAGGGGAAAATTGATATCCTAGCGCTATTTCAAATGCGTGCTTTAATATTAATACACTATTAATATTCAATTACATTTAAATTATTATCTAATAACTATATTTTATTTTCTAATATGGATTAAGCTATTCAATTTGAATCCAGGGGTTATGAAATTGTCCAATTTCTGAACTGTTTCATCTGTCTGCACCTGTCTTGTCTTGCATATTTACTCATGATTATGGTTTCGATTTGGTCCTACTACAAGATATATGTCTTATATCAAACAGCTAATTAAGAATATACATTATTATTATAATCAGGTTTATTTTACTGAAGTATATCATATATCATTTGTAGGGGTGGTAATTTGGGCCACGATTCATTTATTCGTTCGATTCGATTCGCTTTAAAGCGCATAAGAGGTTGAAAAAATGGATTCGTTTAATAAATGGGTCGATTCGATTCGATTCGATTCGTTTATTAAAAAAATCGAATACAAATTTAAGTTCATTGATTCGTTTATTCGTTTAAGATTCGTTTTATTATTTTGTTTTACTAGTTATTGTTATTTTTCAACTAGAAATTATGACTAATTACCATAGAAAAATAATATTGTCGATATTTGGTGATATATTTTTAGTAAATATATTAATTACATATTCATATATATATCTATATATATTATATATATATATATATATATATATATAATATATATATAATATTGTAAATAATTAATGTAAATCAATTATGGTAAATTATGTCATTAAATAATATTATGACTAAACGAATATTCATATTTGATTCGTTTATTAAACGAATCAAATACGAATCCTGATATTAGGATTCATTTAATAAACGAATCAAATACGAATCAATCACATTTTGATTCGATTCGTTTATGATTCGATCCAAATTCGATTCGTTGATTCGTTTTGTCACTCCTATCATTTAGATATAATAATGGTCAAAGATAGATTAAACCAATAATACGCCAATAGATACGACGATCAAGTCAGGCAATTCACTCAATTTGTCATCCATGTTTTTGGTGTTATACGGTTTTCTAGAGAATATATTTGGGGTAAGACTTTTATTTGATGTTAGAGTAATTTTTTAGTATTGTTTTTATATGGGTAACGTGATATCACCAATTAATAATTATGTATATATATGAGTTGTGTTAAATAAAAGTATCATTTATTTATTTATTTTACTATTAAGCACGCACGATAAAATATTATTAAATAGTTACATTAGTGACGTGATAATAGATTTTTCCAAATTTTGATGATGGTAAATATCCTATAATTATTGTGTTTTTCAAATATTTACGTTTTCACCACTATAACATTATTGACTTTTAGCGTCGAAAAATTTTGTCGCTAAAAATCAAAATTTCATCGCTAAATTTCTTCTGCGTCGAAGTAAAATTTTAACGCGAAAGCTTAGTCGAGAAAGGTATTTAGTGTCAAAAATCGATTTCGATGCTGAATATATATTTTCAGCAACGAAATGGTTTGTCACTAAAAGTACTTATCTTTAACATCGAAAATCATTTTCGAAGCTGAAAGTAAAGACTTGTAGTGTCGAAATACGTTTTGACGCTAAATATCTTCATCGACCAAGTTTTCGCGTCAAAATTTTACTTCGACCCCAAAGACATTTAGAAACGAAATGTTTCGACGCTAAAGGTAAAAATAATTAAATAAAAAAATTTATAATTAGTTTTAAAAAATGACATTTCAAATTGATTTCTAATTGAATTTAATTACAAAAGTAATTAATTTTGTAGAAAATATAAGAACATAATTAAAAATTTATTATAAAAAATTATAACAAGGATATCGCACTACAAGAAATTACATATTAAGCGACATAATTTAGCGACGAAATATTCCGTTTTAAAATTTTGAAACGGAATAGCGACGGAATTGAAATGCATAACGACATTAGCTACAAAATTTAACGATGAGAAAAAATTCTGTAACTAATAATGGCGCCAATAAAATCGCGGGGAATAGCGACGGATTTGCGACTAAATTAGAGATGGAATAAAATTCCGTCATAAATTTACTCGCAATGTGCTAATTAGCGACGAATAATTATCATATTGCGACTAAATTTACACAAGTTATAACTTCGTGCTCGACTCTATTGTTTCTTAGGTTATGGAATTGAACACAAATGGTATCGTTGTTAGGATCCTATGTCACAAAAACTTCGCATCTCACGTCATTGTGTCTTCTGGGAGCACATTATGTTCTATTCCCTATTCGATTTCAAAGTTTCTTCTAACCACCCTCAACTTTTCACCGATCTCTCTATCGAGTTGTTCCACATGTTCATGATGCAGGTACCTCCAGTGAGCCTACGGACGTCCAACCCCCATTGTTATATGTCATTGATGATGCTCATTCTGCAGATAGTGTCTCTGACACCCTTGAGATTGAACACTCCCACGAGATTGATACTTCTTCTTCCTCATGTTATCATCCTCGAGCAAGACATCCTCAAACTTATCTTCAAAATTATCATTGTTTTTCCACTATTGTTTCTTTGTATGAACTTCAGTCCTAAAAAGAGGCATCCTCTAATCCTCATTGGCAGCAAACTATGCAAGATGAATTACATGCTTTGGCAAAAACTGGTACTTGTAACCTAGTTGATCTTCCTCCCGGTAAAACTCTAGTGCGATGTAAATGGGTATACAAAATAAAAACATATTCAGATGGCTCTATTGAGCCTTATAAAGCACGTCTTGTTGCTAAGGGCTTCACTCAGGAATATGAGGTTGATTGTGAGGAGACATTTATTTCAGTTGCTCATCTTACCTCAGTATGCATCCTACTTGCCATTGCTGCTGCTCGACAACAGAGTTTATTTCAAATGAATATGTCAATAATATTTTTCTCAATGGTGATCTAGCTGAAGAAGTTTATATGAAACCCCCTCATGGTCTTGAACATCCAACACATAAGGTATATGTCGCTTACATCGCGCCCTATATGGTCTAAAACAAGCTCTCCGTGCATAGTTTGCCAAGTTCAGTATGACTATTTGTCAACTTGGATTCACCTCCAGTCCACATGACTCTGTCATATTCCTTCGCAAATCTGGTACATGCATCGTGATGCTACTTCTTTATGTTGATGACATGATTATTACTGGGGATGATGATTCAGGAATTATGGATCTTAAACAGTCTCTTAGTTAACAATTTGGAATGAAAGATCTTGGTGCTTTGAGTTACTTCTTGAGCCTTGAAGTTACTTCCTCTGATGATGGATATCATCTCTCTCAAGCTAAGTATGCTTCTGATCTTATTTCTCGAGCCGGCCTTACAGATAGCAAGACAGTTCCAACCCCCATCGAGTATAATATCAAACTTATACCTATGGATAACACTTTTCTTGATGATCATACTCTATACAGATAATTAGTTAGTAGTATCATTTATCTCACTGTCACTCAACCAGACATTGTCTATGTTGTTCATATTGTAAGTCAGTTCATGGCTGCTCCTCGATCTCTTCATTATGTTGTTGTGTTTTGCATCCATCACCATGTTAAATGAACTCTCTTTTGTGGTCTCAATTTCTCTGTTAATTCTTCACTTGTTCTTGGAGCTTACTTTGATGCAGATTGTGCAGGTGACCTTACTGATCATTGATCCACTACTAGTTATTGTATTTTTTAAGGTGGCTAGTTTATTTCTTGGCGTAGTAAGAAACAAACATTGATTGCTCGTTCTAGTACTGAGGCTGAATATCGAGCTCTTGTTACGACTACTGTCGAACTTCTATGGCTATGTTGGCTCTTCGATGATATGTGATTGCCTCAACCACCCTACTATTTTTTACTGTGAAAATCAAAATGATATTCAAATAGCATAAAATGATGTATTCCATGAACATATCAAACACATTGAGATTGATTGTCATTTCATTCGTCAATATATTGCTCGTGGTACTTTTCGGTTGGTGCATCTACGCTTCGATGATCAAATAGCTAATATTTTCATCAAGTATTTTCTTCCTAGCCGTTACACAACCCTCGTTTCCAATCTCAATCTGATTTCTTCACTACCATCTTGAGTTTGAGGGAGGATATTGATAAATATAATATTAATGTTAATTGTTAGTTGATATGTAATTAATATTGATAGATATGATATTAATGTTACTTGTAAGTTGATATGTAATTAATATTGATAGATATGATATTAATGTTAGTTGTTGGCTGATATATAATTAATATTATTAGTTGTTAGTTGATATGTAATTAATATTGATTCTTTTATAATGTCTTTATAAAGGCTAGTTTATATTTCTTCAGTTCTCCTATTTCGATTCCTATTTATAATAATCACGTATGTTAAAATAGTATAAAAAAAATTAAATAAGTAGTAACTAGTTATATTTAATATAAATCTGTAGCATTATCATAGTGGTTGGGAAAAATCTTGGTCCTCTTGGATGTGCATATGCATGTATTATTATTGTACGTGCAGAAACTGTAGTAATATAAAAAGTGAATTTAATGCAAAATAGTCTTGAAGAGTAATAGGACCGGGGTATAATTTGGTGACAAAAAATTTAGGATTTAGTTATCCGATCCTAAATTCGTGTTTAGAAATTCATTTCTTATAAAAACTTAGAATAATTGAGAAATTTTCCTCCTCCATTTAAATCCGAATCAAATAATTAGGAATATTGCTATTTATCTATTCACTACTTGTCACATCCGTATAATTATAATCACAATTAATTGAACAGGAAACGATCCATGCTCATGAAAACTTACATACAAATATCACACAGCAAGGTCCAATAAGGTAGCACAAGCGCAACATCATTAATTGGCCGTTGCTGGGATGTAGCTATCGGTGGTGTGCTTCACATAAAGATAATGGATAGGTGGCTCCCTCATTAGATAAACTAAGCTATCATTTTGGATTTCATCCCAAATATAAAGTCCCATTAAAAATTAATATTTTATTTTTTAATTGATGATTTTTATAATTAATTTTTATAAAAAATTATCGAAAATTTTATCTTCATAACATCATTTTTTCAAATCTTATCTTCATTATTCTTTTTAATTAGCTTTTATTATTACTTTTTTACAAATTATTTAAAAAAAAAAAAAAAAAAAAAAAAAACTTTCTTTATATAAAAAAATTTAGTAATCTTTTAACAATAATAAAAAAAAAATTAACAAAAAATATAGATATAAATATAATTAATTAATAAACTCTCACAAAAATTTTTTCGCTTGGCTCCGAAAAAATTATAACCGCTCCGAGATAATGGACATACATATATTTGTATAGTCAAAGTGTAATATACATACGTAAATACAGCAACAGTTTCGTAAGTGCATGGTTTATATATATATATATATGTATATATCTTCGCTTCCCTTTATGAAGCAAATGACGTGGAGGGCAAAAGCCATTTTTTAATATTTAAGGCAGGCACCTGGCAAAACGCCTCAAAAAGAAACTGTACATGTCCATCTCTGATCAGCAGCTCTTTCTAGCTATTGAAAAATTAAAGAATATGCTCTCTCTCTCTCTTCTCTGGCTCTCACTTTCTTGAAGGAATCAAGCTTAAAGAATATGGGAAGTCTTCTGAAAATATGAAGAAGAAGGGGATGGCTAGCTAACAGGGGAGAGTTGTAAAAATGAAATTGAAGATATTGGCGCGCCTCAATTTGAAGACGTGGCTAGATTGGGGCCATAATTAGCCATGTTCTTTTCATTGAGCCGCGTCAATATCTCCTTTAATTTGCACCTCCCCCTCCTATCTTCTCCTTCAGGTTCTTGATAACCAACTCTAGCTCTTTCTCTTAACATGAGTATATACATCTATTAAGGTACACAAACTGTATAGTTCATAACTTTATGTATAGTATATTGTTGATTTTCATTGAGGGATTGGAACTGGATTGACCTTGAGGGCTGTCGTTTCTTATTAATTGAGAGTTTTGTTTGGTTATTTTTAGTAGTGGGTTCCATCAGAAAGGCCAACTGAAAGGATATAAAATTAAGCGATATTATTAATTAATTGATGATCTCTAGATAATTACCTCGATCCATTCACTAATTAGGGTTTCTCCAAACCATCCTCTTCAAAAAGACATCTTATAAGTAATCTACACAAGTTTCTTCGTTTGTTAAAAGACTGGTTGATGATCTGGGTGTGTCAGAATCAATACAATTCTTCATTCTTACCTTAAGCTATTACAATTGTGATGAGGATTCTGTTAATTACAGCATCCGAATTCTCTGCCTACTACATCTTATTCTTTGCTCAAGACTTGGTCCATTGTAACTTGAATTTCAATTTTGAATTAAATTTGAATTTTGTATTTTTGTGACTGTTTTGTAGTTGGATTTAAGCCGGTAGTTAGTTGTGATTTCCATCTGAGTTCTTTGCACAGTTAAGCCTCTTCAAAAGAAAAAAAAAAAGGGTAAGTTTCAATAATAAATGGAATAGAGATATTGAATTTGAAAACATTTTTTTTTTTTTTTTTTTGTAATTTCTAGTTTGGTCAAATACCCAAAGCCGGTTATAAGGTACAGGTAGCATAAGTTGTGCCCTAGGACTCCAACTTATGAAAAAAGATTTAGTTAGGCCAATTCCCTAAAATCTTTTGATGACCTAATTTAGGACTCCCATTTTTAGGGGCTTGCCCAGGTCCACCAAATCTCATAGCCAGTCTTGCAAATACCATTAGATCAGATTTTGTTGGTAAGACTCCGCACCCAATCTCTTCCCTTCCCTGTAGATGCGCTGCAGCTTGACAAAAACAAGTTTTTCCAGAACGTAATGTCCTGGTTCGAGTCTTAGAAGGTAAGAGATTAAGAAATATATTTAGATTTGTCTACTTTTTATTTTTTTTTTTTCCAAAAAAAAAAAAAAATAGTGATACGAGCAGCCCTTTAATTTAGTTGAATTGCATTAAATTCGATTCCTTTTCTAGTCCCTACCATGTACTTGTTCATATATCATCACTAGCTATCTACTATTGTCTATATAGAACAATACAAAACATTAGTTGAATGTCAATGTGAATACTGATGTCTTATTTATGAGAGATTCTTTGGTGCAACCGTAATATGGGTGATGTGGTACCACAAGCGAATTAAAAAATGATATGTAGAGTTTTTTCACCTATTTTTTAGTTGTTTTTTTATTTTTAGCACGCGTGGTAATGGATGATTGGCTTGTTGCATGAATGA